>CM076575.1:27745228-27955678 GCA_034641835.2 Pinus albicaulis
TAGCCGTAAAAATACCCAATCTCCTACATCAAAACTTCTCTCGCTGCGATGTTGATCTTCCTGTTGTTTCATTCGATTTTGTGCCAAATTCAAGTTATCTTTTAAGAGTTGGAGAACTTCTTGCCGATGCTCGATGTGATCTTCCACTGCTTGAACCTTCGAATTTTCCCTTAAAGATGATGTGATCGATGGTGGATGATATCCATAAAGTGCCATAAATGGGGTCATTTTTGCTGCAGTATGGAAGGAAGTGTTATACCACCATTCAGCGAGAGGTAACCACTTGACCCATTGTGTTAGTTTATCAGATACAAAACAACGAAGATATCCTTCCAAACATTTATTTACTATCTCAGTTTGACCATCAGATTGAGGATGATAAGATGAGCTATGAGCCAATTGAGTACCCAAACAAGAAAATAACTCCGTCCAAAAATTTCCAGTAAAAATGGGATCTTTGTCACTCAAAATAACCCTTGGGTTTCCATGTAGCTTTTGAATTGTGTCCATAAATGTAGTAGCAACTGTACTTTCTTTAAATGGATGAGATAATGCACAAAAGTGTGCATAATTGGTAAGTCTATCAACTACCACCATGATGACACTCTTTCCTTCAGACTTACGTAAACCTGTGATAAAATCCATTGAAATCTCCTCCCAACGTTGACTTGGAATGGGTATAGGTTGTAGAAGTCCCGGGGTCTTAATTGTTTCCCCTTTTTTTTGCTGGCAAACCAAACATTCCGCCACAAATTTTTGAATATTAGATTTAAGGCCATCCCAAAAAAATTCTTTCTTCACCCTGTGGTAAGTTTTTAAAAATCCTGAGTGTCCTCCTAAAGGAGAAGTGTGCAATTCCAGAAGAATCTTTTGTTTTAGTTGGGAATTTTTACAAAGATATAAGCGATCTTTGTACCATAAGGAATTATTTTTCCAACTAAATGTATCAGATGTACTAGGATCTTGCTGCAACTTTTGAATGAGTGTCCATACATCTTTGTCCTTCTTCCATTCATCTCTTGTTTTAGTTATCCAATCTGGTTGGATAATAGAAATGGCACAAAGCAATGCTTCCACCTCTTCATTCTTTCTTGAGAGTGCATTTGCAACAACATTAAGCTTTCCTTTTTGTAGATTATTTCAAAGTCATAACCCAACATCTTTGTGACCCATTTTTGCTGCTCTTCTGACGATAGTCTTTGTTCCAAAAAGTGTTTAAGACTATCATGATCAGTTTTTACCTTGAAGTGTCTTCCCATTAGGTAAGTTCGCCATTTCTTTAGTGCATGCAGTATTGCTAACATTTCCTTCTCATAAATAGGTTTATGCAAATAATTTTCTTTGATTGGACGACTTTCAAAAGAAATGGGTCTTCCTTCCTGCATTAAAACCGCACCAATTCCATTTCCCGAGGCATCACATTCCACAATAAATGTTTTTGTGAAGTCTGGCGTAGCTAAGACCGGTGCTAGGCACATTGCCTCTTTAAGATGTTCAAAGGCCTTAGTTGCTTCCGGAGTCCATGAAAATGCATCTTTCTTCAATAATGTTGTTAGAGGTGCTGCTATTCTCCCATAATTCTTAACAAACTTGAGATAATACCCTGTTAACCCGAGAAATCCTCGCAACTGCTTTATGGTTGTGGGAACTTTCCATTCCTTAATGGCTTTAATTTTGTTAGGGTATACTTTAACACCCTCGTGAGATACAATATGACCTAGATATTCCACCTCTTGTACTCCAAAGAAACATTTGGATGTTTTTGCATATAATTGTTTCTCCTGCAATAGTTTGAGCACCCTGTCAACATGTTCAACATGATCCTTCCAAGACCTGCTACAGATTAGTATATCATCAAAAAATACTAGCACAAATTTTCTAAGGAAGGGTTTGAAAATGGAATTCATCAACCCTTGAAATGTAGAAGGTGCATTGGTAAGGCCAAAAGGCATGATCAAAAATTCATAATGACCCTCATGAGTTCGAAATGTTGTTTTTGGAATATCTTCAATCTTCATTCTAATTTGATGATATCCTGAACGAAGATCCAACTTGGTAAAATAAATTTCTCCATGTAATTCATCCAATAATTCATCAATCACAGGAATGGGAAATTTGTCTTTAATGGTGAGCTTATTGGGCTCCCTATAATCTCGACACATTCGCCATGATCCATCCTTCTTGTGTACCAATACTACAGGAGCAGAGAAAGAACTTTGACTAGGTTGAATTATACCCGCCTCTAACATTTCTGCAATCATACGTTCAATTTCGCTCTTTTGGAAGTAAGGATATCTATAAGGCATGATGTTTGGAGGAACGCTTCCTGGAATCAAATGAATAGCATGATCATGATCACGAATAGGTGGGAGTCCTTTGGGAGTTTCAAACACCTTGGAATGATTGTCCAAGACTTGTTGGAGATCTGCAGAAATCGATGATTTTGATGTCGGAACTTCTAGTGAGCATAATTGTGCAATTATGCCTCGTTGTTCTTTCTTTAGAAGCTTTGTCATGACATTAGAGCTTATTATCCTTCCCGGCTTCCCTTCAATACCCCGCAATTCGACTTCCTTTCCTTCTGAAAAAAATTTCAAGAAAAGTTCTTGAAAATTAAAAGCTACCGTCCCCAAAGATTGTAACCATTGTACTCCTAGCACAACATCAGCACCTCCCATAGGAATGGAAAGCATTGGACTAGTCAATACATATTCCCCCATGGTTAGCTTGATATTATGGCATTTTTCAGAGAAATTTATAGTTCCTCCATTTGCAACCATCACTTGACATTCTGGTGCTGGGTATAGGAAACAATTTAATTCCTTGGCTACCTTACAATGAATAAAATTATGGGTGCTACCTGAATCAATCAATACTATTACCTTTTTCTTCTTGATTTTTCCATGTATCTTGAGAGTTTGAGGATTGGTAATTCCTGCCAGTGCATTACACGATATGGTCAGATTCATTTCTTCCTCTTCTAGGGCTGGTTCCAGGTGTATATCCTCTTCTTGTTCCTTTTCTTCTTCCTCTTCACAATCTATGTAAAATAATTTCGTTTCAGCACACTTATGACCTTTAGTGTATTTGCTATCACAACCGTAGCAAAGCCCTTTTGCTCTTTTTTCTTCCAATTTTTGTGGTGTCAACCTTGTAGGTTGTGGAAATCTAGGCGTAGCAACACTTCCTTCTTTATAGAATTAAGTGGTAGGCTTCCTTGTCGCCATTATTTTACATTCAACTTTTCTTGCCAACCCGAATGCCTTCTCCAATGAATCTGGTTCCAAAACGCGAACTTCATGTTGGATATTATCCTTTAAAGTGCCTATGAAGAGATCGATCCTGTGTTCCTCTGGAATATCAGTTACCCTTATATTCAATTTTTGGAATTCCTCAATGTGCTGCCCCACTAAACCCTTGTGTTTGAGATTTATCAATTGGCTAAAGAAGGTGTTGCTCTTTGTATCCTCATAATGTGCTATCATTTCCTCCGTAAAAATTGACCAAGTGACAATTTTTTTACGGGAGCAAAGCCATCGATACCATACAAATGTATTTTGTTCTGAATGTAAAGTTGCAATGCGTACCTTTTGTGTGTTTTTCACATTATGGAGATCAAAATATTGCTCCATCTGTAGTATCCATGTTACAGGATCCTTTCCATCAAACTTCCTCATATCCATTTTTGGAATATGGTGGTTCTTCCCGCCAACATTAGAGTTTATGAAATCATTATTAACATTTATTTTGTTCTCATCATGAGGTTCTTCTACTGTCTTTTCACCATTAGGAAACCTTTCTTGTATCAACTTTGTCAAACCTTCGATGTCTGCTTTGAGATCATTCTTCATGCTTTCCATGTTGTCTTTCATGTCATCCATCGCAGCTTCCATGCCATCCATCTTAGCTTCCACGCCATCCATCTTAGCTTCCACGCCTTTCTTCAAAACTTCCATTTCATTTTTTGTCGCTCTTTGCGAGAGTGAAATTTGTTGCACTTGGTCTTGTAATTTTGATAGATCATGTTGCAATTATTCATCTTCATGAGTCATAGTAGACCCTTATGAAGGCTTAATGGGTGTTGAATTATTTTTACGGGGCATATTTTAGAACCCAATACTGATATCTATTCTACAATATGCCCTTGGAATCAATTCAAATTGATTCTTAAAACAAGACTTATGCAATTCGGAAAAAAAATACACACCTTTTTCTTGCTTTTGAAGAGCTCGATATTGAAATTGGATTATATTTGTGATTGCAGCACTTCAATATCTGAATTTCAGTACCGATGTAGCCCTCTGAATTATCTTTGGAATGCCACAGGTATGATCTGATTTGGATTCTCCAAGACAAATTTGTTTCCAATCTCCCATAATGACCTAATTATGGACTGGTTCAGTAGAGTGAACTTTTACGGCTTGCCACGTGTCACTGTTTCGTTCTTTGTCTCTGAAATTTATAGCCAAGAAACTACAGTCCGTGCAATTGTGACCAATTTTTACGACACTCGAATCCGATGCCCAGAGAGAGAGTTATTGAACTTTTCCCACGATCACCTCTTTGAGATGAAATTCAGGAGCCTGAAAAAGCACTACCTTCCATAGATCATATCTCCAAAAATTTTGCGAACCAAGCTCTGAAATTTTTTGAAGAATTTCCTCAGGAGTTCAGCTTCGTACCATATGAATTTCAGATTCTGAACCTTCGTAGAAAAAAAATTATAGTGCAAATTCCACGATGACCTGTTTTGGAGCCTGAAAAAGGACCTAACTTCCACAGATCATATCTCCGAAAATATTGCGAACCAAGATCTGAAATTTTTAGACAATATTTCTCAGGATTTTGGCTTCACACCCTAAAAATTTAAGCTTCTGAAACTTTGTAAAAAAAAGGTTATAGCGAAAATTCCACGATGACTTGTTTGGAGCAGCAAAACCCTAGAATCCAGAGCTCTGATACCAAATGTTGTGTAACCAGCTCCAAAAATAGAAGAAAAGAGATATAAACGCCTTAGAAAAAAGCCACTTCGAGGGGGCAACCTCAAATACATTACATAAATGAACAAATATTGGATGATACAATTTACAAAACCTCCTTTCTATATCTAGGAGTCCATGGGGCCATAATGTAATCCTAGTGGGCCACAATGTTATCCTAACCGACCTAACAATAATAATTTAAGGGAATAATAATAACAAAATGGGGGTTACAAGGGTACAATAATAACAATAATGGGGTTACACTAACAACAATAAGGGACTATACTAGTAATATAGGGACCTAACAGGAGTAGTTGTTTGTTTTTATTTGATTTTCTTTGTTTGGATTTACTTTCTGCTTCGCTCCTTTCTTTTGTTTGTTTTTCCTTTCAGTGTTAGGATAGCTTCTGCATGAGACCGTTTTTGGTTGCCAAAGAAAGCATGGTGAAGTCTAAGAGTAATTTGTGTTACTATCAATGCTTGGCTATCTATTTATTCCCTCTTTTTGTGTGAATCTTGCATTATTTTAGTCGATGATACTCTGATGGAAAATACGTCCTTTTCAGAGAAAACCGCAGTGGAATCATGATGCTTGAATGTTTAACTAGTGCCACCTACTCTAATCGATCTTTCATATTTTTCGGTTAATGCTTGTCAACTAAGTTGAGTAGAGTAAGGAGGGGAAGAAAACCTTAACAAGTATGTCATAGGTATATATAGATATCCTTCTCTGAAGGGGCAGCCTCTTCTGCTCTCAATATGTCGGGATCCGTCTTCTGACCAATGAAAAAAAATGTGCCTATGCACAGTTATATGAAAAAAATAATGAAAACAATAAAATAAATGGAAAAATAAGAGAAAGGCTTCATGCGCAAGGAGGTGAAGCAAGCAACTCCGTCGGGGTACTTTCCAAGCTCACTAGAAGTGAAGTAATGTTTATGTTCCTGAAGTGACTCCACCAGGATACTATCTAGGCTTGCTGGCAATGGAGTAAAACCAAGAATGAAAAATAAAATTCGAAGAATTATTATATTTTTTCATCTATATACTTCTCATCCTCAATCGAAACAACTCAGTTTGACTTGGCTTGGTTTAGTGTGCCGCCGATGAAGAGAATGGTAGGGTGTATATCTTTAAATCAAGCTAAGTAAAGAAGCTATGGTAATAAATGAAATGAAAAATAATTCCTGAAGAGTTAGACTTGTTTTACATGAAACAAGACCCATACAGAGAGATGGAATTCTACCAATGTGTCGTCAAGTGTTGTAGTTGCTACAACCACACTCCAAAATTTTTCCTATGCTTTGATTTTGGAGCCTGCCTTTCTATCCATAGGAGCTTATCTTGTACTATCGTCAAGTATTCATGATTTGATCAAGAATTATTCATTTCATCCATGCTTGTGTTTTCTTTTTTTTATACTTATCCTATATTTTGAATCACAAGCTAACCTTCTGACTTGGCCTTACAATAGTTCCAAGCTTGCCTATAGAAACTGCGCAATCCATAATGGCAAGCCAACCTTGATGATGGAAATTGTGCAATCCAGACTGACAACTATGCCTTGAGCTTGAGAAGTGTGTAGTCATGGATGAAGCCCAACACTAAGCTCAAAAACTACAAAATATATCCCTTGAGCTCAAAAACTATGCAATACTCTGAGCCTGGAAGTTGCCCAGTTCCCCACAATTGTGCAATCTTCCTTGACAATGTGCATGGAAATTTTCCCGAAAAACCAAAAAAGAAAAAAAAAGTGAAAAATCATCCCTAGAAAATATATATTCATTATTATTTTCTTGAAGGAGGCACAATTCCTATTTTTAGAAATTTCTGCCAAGTGTCATTTTTTCCTTGATTTTAGGTATGCACGTCGTAAACCCTAATCTATTCAAATATATTTAATTGATGCCCCTAGATCTCATTTGTACATTAAATATTGGAGCTATGGAATTCCCAAGGAGATCAAGGAATGTCCAGTGGAGTCCGTGTCACTTTTTCGGGTGAGTATAGCTTTTGTCGTATTTTGCCGCTTTATTTTTTCGATTTTTGTCGTTTCACTTTTGTGAGTTATTTTTTGGTTGTGTGTATTTATGGTTTTTGGGATTTTAACTTATACTATCTTGTAGAAGTGTTGATTCAATTTTTCATTCGCCTTTCATAAGTGTTGCATAAATTTTCTTGTTTTTTCACACTGGTGATCGTCGTTTCGACGACTCTCCTCACATATTTGATTTTCCTTCCATTTCTTAGTTTGTGCACTTGATTCACACTGATCCATCCTGTTACACTAAAAATTGTCACCTTGACATTATGCTAACTGTATGAGCTCATTAACACTCATACATACCTCCTCTGCAAGTCTTACAACCTTTACTCCTCATGTCAAGCCCTGAAACAAGAAGAAAAACCCTAAAAACCTCTGAAAGAATGGGTACGCATGTAACATGAGGCTTGCCTGCGTTCCTAGCTTGGGTACGCAGGTAATGCACGGCTTACCTGCATTTTAGAACGCAGTTTTCCTTTGAAATGCCCGCGTACCCTCCTCAAAGTAAAAAAGGCGAGAAAGTAAAGTCAAAAAAGTGGTTTGAGGTCAATTATAGAAGGTTCTAGATGAGAATTTTTGGGGATGAGTACGCTTTGATAAGGTGCATGTATCCCTCACCTTAAGGAACTAATCCCTTGATGTGAGGAGTCTATCCCTTTGAAGGAGGATTCTATCCCTATAAAGGTGGAATCCTAACCTCCTCATTTTCTCTATAAAAGGAGGCATTGGGTAGCCTCCAAGGGTTAAGAAGTTTTTTTGGAGATTGAGAATTGGAGGTCAAGCTTAAGAATATTTGAGGTTAAGTGCTGTTGAGATTTAGACTCATTTAACTAAGAATTTTTGTGAGGAAAGATTACATACCTCTATTCGTCTTGGTTGGAAGTGTGAAAGACTTATCAAAGTAGAGGAGATTCCTGCTTCGAACCCCGGAAAGTCCTGTGCAACATCAAGGCTCAGGTTGTAAGGATTTTCTTCTTTTGAAATTAATACAAATATACTCATTTTTCTCAATAAGCTTTTAATCAATGGTTTATTTCATAGATTCCTTGATCAATATGATAAGCATGGTTTATGATGATTTCTATACAGGTGCTATGTAATATTTTGCTTGTTTGTGACTGCAGGTTTACAAGGAAAACTCCTTCAAGCGCGCGAGGGACAACAACGACTTCAAACAAGCACTGGACAAACGGTAAGTCCTTAACACCTCTATAGAGCTTTTCATAGATCATATATGCTTAGAAAAAGATTAGTCTATTTGGCTGTTTGTTGCTAGATACTTTTAGTACTAGGGAGATCGGTCTTGTCCGCAAGACGGATTTATCTGCCAAAAAATTGGCGACTCCACTGCGGAAAGAACTTGTTGTTTTTGGTTCTCTTTTATTTTGATTTGAGGAAAAGTTTTTCCTGGTTTTTGATTGATGGATATCTGTCTGGGTAGCTTAGGTTTTCTCTGTTTTTGAAAATTTTGAAATCTTTTACATTTTTCGTGAGCTTTTCTGGGGACCGCACTTTGTTCTTCTGCATAGTGCGGGCAGTTTCGCACTTTCCTTAAGTAAATAGTGCGGGACCGCACCTGTTACTTCTAGAAGCCTGCGGACCCTGTTAAATTTTGGAAAAACTCTAGATTTCTTCTTCCAGTTTAGTTTAGATTTGATTTAGGATTCTTAGCATCTACCCAGATCTGTATTTTTCTGTCAAAAATCTCTTGTTTATGAATTTCTTTCAGCAATTTTTCATCTCATCAATCTCCATTAAGTTAATTGGGTGTTTTGAGTCTCTTTTTTGAGAAACTATTAATTTGATTTCCTTTGGTCATTACTTGGAGGTTTGTCTCAACCTTTTCACAATTTTCCATCTTTTTGCTTTTGTTTTTTCAAAAAAATTTCCCCCTCATTTGCCGCGGGGGGGGGGGGCTAAATTGTGTATGAGTGTTAATTGCCTTTGAGTGTTTTTTGATCTTTGGAACTCTCACTCGATTTTATTGACTTGCACTTGATTAGTTCTTAGATTACATTAGAATCATCTTGTGTTTGAGAATTCTCTTGCATAGATCACATTTGCATAATTAGAGTTCTCATTTTCAGAATATGAATTGTGCATAGATTACAACTGCATAGTTTACATTTTGAAAAATCAATCATAGATTTAGATCAGTTTTCTTTGATTTGAATTTAGATGTTTTTATGCTTGTTTTAAAAACACAAAAATATAAAAATTGTTTTGGAATTGATTTGCATTAGTTTTTCTTGATGAAATTAGTGCATTAGAGAATTTGTTATATTTTCTCTTAGTGATCAATTTTTTGCATTGTTGGAAGTGTATGGAAACTCTCTCCTTACTTTAGTTAGGATTCATCGAATTGAAAATATTACATTATCATATTCGATTGCATTCAGTTTTGGGTTGGGTCATAACACCATTGGTTTCATATCCATTTACTCTTTGAGTAATAACAGCCTAAATAACACAACGCTTAATAAAATTCATCTAGTAATTTTTACCTTTTTAGGGCTCTTTCCACCAATCTAGCTCAGGATTAGTGCTTTGGAATAGGTTGTAGTTAAATTTCCAAAGCAACTAAAGCAAACAAGTAGATAAATCTTGCGGTAGGAAATAAATCCAATTGCAATTTGTATAATCTGGGAAGCTTCTCTTAAAGAAGTCAATCACGATATCATGTCCGAACCTTTGAGACAATAAATTCTGTTTCATTGGGAAAGATAGAAGATCTGCGCGCATTACAAACAGTAAACCTCAGATTAACCATTGTCGAGGAGCCTGGGGTCACTTGTCGGTAAACCTCGGATTGACCATGTCGAGGAGCCTTTAAGGGGATTGAGCTTTGTTACTCTGCCCTTGCGTGTAGAATCAGATCGTAAACTGTTCCCCCAGTTGTATTTGTTACTGTTGGTAACCTTAGTGTCCATAAGCTTAAGGTTATTTCCTAAGGTGACGGTGAAGGAAAGATCTCACTGTACCTGGAGCAAACGTCGACTAGACTCACTTGGACTCTCTGGGGGTTCTCTTCACTCGAGATGGTTTTGTGAGGAAACTTGTGCCAGTCTGTTTCATTAAGCAGATTGTCGAGGTAACTGTTCCAACCGCCCTTTCTGTATTAGATTCTACGATGTTGGATTTCATCACCAACTAGTGTTTTTAGTACGGGAAGTTACTGTTTGTGTGTGGTTTGAATCCTAGATTTGACAACGCGTGTTAATTTGTTTGTTTTTAATTTTAGAGACCATAGGTGTGAATTGTGAATTTTAATTGTTAGGTGTGAATTGTGAAGTGTTAATTTTAGTTTTAAATTGTTAATAAAATTCACTAAAGTTGAATATAATGGCAGGTAAACAGGTGTTCTGAATTTTCCAAACAAGGAACCCTCATGATTAGTTACTTTCCTGCTTACTGAAATGTGTCCTCTCACCTTGGCTTTTGACAACCTTTGGGATTCTGTCGGCTGTATGGTAAATTTTCAACTTAGGTGGCTACTACTCAATTGTTCCCTGCCAGGTGATGCCTCAGTTCCTGCTCTCAACATCATAAATATTGGTGCCTACCTTCTTACATCTGTCTTTCCTTCACTTCTTTCTTAGCCCAAGCAGTAAAATCGCATGATGTGGGTGACAGAGGAAGGAAGGAAGAGAAGGGAGGAAGGAAGAGATATTGATGAGATAAGAAATAAGTCAACCAACCAACCATGGTTGTAAGTGTTAGTTGTGTTGAGGAAACCTCCAACATGCATCGTAAACCCAAATACCCTTGCAGGCTTTGTAAGGGTGACCACTTCCTTATCAATTGTCCTGGTATTCCAAAGGTCTTGGAAGTATGGTCAGAGAAATCTCATCAACTTTCCGTTGATCCATCAACTAGTGATAGTCAGGTTCTTGGGAAAAAGGGTAAAGTTAGGTTTCCTTGTAAGTTATGCAAAGGGAGTCATCAAACTCACATTTCCCCTCACATGGATGAAGCCTAAAAATTGTTGGAAAACCTTACTATTTCACAGCAAGAATTTCCAACTGGTTACCGTAAACTTTCTCCCAACCTACCATCAATTGACGGAGTGATTGATCTTATTTCAAGTACAGTCGATCCCACTCTTCCATTGGAGAGTGAAACTCATATCACTCAGGTTGATGATCCATTAGTTGATCAAGTGGTCGATTCAATTTCACATTCGGTCGACCCATTCTCCCTGTAGAGAGTGAACTTCATACTGCTCAGGTTCTTCTTGTTACATCAGATTCTTCTACGCCGGGGGGCATTTCACCTGTTTCTACAGAACCCCCTCCAAGTACTGAGGTCTTTTCCTTTGATTGGAATAGACTGACAGAACCTCGTCTTCCTTCCTCTATCCCTTTCCAAATCATTGTGAAGTTGGGTGGTAGGGACATACACCGCACATAGGTAGATGAAGGTGCTTCTGTTAGTATTTTTTCCTCAACTGCTTGGAAAGCTTTGGGTTCCCCTCAACTTGTGCCTATTACGCAGAATCTGAAAGCTTTTAACAGAACCATTAGTGAACCTTTAGGGATCCTTCCTAAGTTTTGTATTACCTTGGAAGGAAAAACTGTCTGTATTGATCTTATGGTAGTTCGAGGTCCCTTGGATTTCAATTTCCTCCCTGGGCGAGACTATGTTTATGCAATGAAAGCTGTCGTATCGACACTCTTTCGCGTGATGTATTTCCCTCACAATGGTAATATTGTGACTGTCGACCAACTTTCGTTCCCTAGTCTTGTTTCAACTACCAATAATCCGACATCCATGAATGTTCCTAATTCTAAAGTGGTATCTACCCCACCACGGGTTAATTATGTGGCAACTGGTCCCATGTTTTCAGTTACCGATGTAAGCGAGCTTCTCACTGTTTGCTCGTCTTCGTTGGACTTAGATCCGGTAATTGACATGGAAAACTCTATGGGATTGTTTGAACGCGATGTTATTGTCCCTTTTGAGTCCCTTGACATGTGTTCCTTCCAGAGAACTATTCTTCCATCTGATGAAGACCACTTGGAAGCCATGATCAAGGGGTGTCCATTGACATGTGTTTCTTCCAGTTGGAAGCCATGAACACGATATGAGGAAAGTTCCTGTTACTGTGTCAACCTCGTTAAAAAATGAAACATTTAGGTGAGGATAGTTCCTTTTACTGTGTCAACCTCGTTAAAAAATGAATCAGTCGGTATGAGGACAGTTCTTTTCTTGTGTCAACCTCGTTAAAAAATGAATCAATTGGTCAGAGGATAGTTCCTGTTATTGAGTCAACCTCGTTAACAAATGAATCAGGTATGAGGATAGTTCTTTTCTTGTGTCAATCTCATTAAAAAATGAATTAGTAGGTTATGTAGGTAGATTGTAGAGAGTAGATATGAAGAAAGTTCCTGTTACTGTGTCAACCTCGTTAAAAAATGAAACATTTAGGTGAGGATAGTTCCTTTTACTGTGTCAACCTCGTTAAAAAATGAATCAGTCGGTATGAGGACAGTTCTTTTCTTGTGTCAACCTCGTTAAAAAATGAATCAGTTGGTCAGAGGATAGTTCCTGTTGCTGAGTCAACCTCGTTGACAAATGAATCAGGTATGAGGATAGTTCTTTTCTTGTGTCAACCTCATTAAAAAATGAATTAGTAGGTTATGTAGGTAGATTGTAGAGAGTAGATATGAGGAAAGTTCCTGTTACTGTGTCAACCTCGTTAAAAAATGAAACATTTAGGTGAGGAAAGTTCCTGTTACTGTGTCAACCTTGTTAAACAATGAAAAACGTTGCCATGAGCATAGTTCTTTTGTTGTATCAAGCTCGTTAAAAAATGAAACAAATCCTCCCCTAATTGAGTCGAGTCTTTGACTAGATCTCGTAAATTTTAAGTCATATATTTAGGTTAGTTATTTCAGTTTTTGCATAATTTTCTTACAGTTTGAGGTCGGGTCTTTCATATGATCTCGTAAATGAACTTTCATTCCATCCAGCTATTAATTACTAGCAGTGTACTTAGTTGAATGAAATGAAGCTGGGGGGGCATGTGCTCTAGCGGTTACGCTTAGGGGGCATCAAGCACAGTTTTCTCTCTGTTTCAAGCTTGTGTAAAAATGAAACCACTCTGAAGCATAATTTTTCTCTGTTTCAAGCTTTTGTAAAAATGAAACCTATCTTGAGTCAATTTCAGTTATTTTCAAGACTCGTTAAACTCATGAAAATATCCTGATTATTTTTCTATCTTTCATTCCCGTAAAACACATGAAAATACCGAGTTCTTTCCGTCTTTTCCTACTCGTAAATTAAATTGAAAGTTGGTCATATGAGTACATTTTTATCACTTTTTCGAACTCTTAAAAATTACGAAAAATCGAAACCTTGGAGTTCTCTTTTAAGCCCTTTTCAGACTCTCTAAACATGAAAGGATTGCCGAGCACTTGATTATTCGAACTCGTTAAAGTAAATGAATGATCGTCCCTTCAGTATAAGTTTACCCCTTTTACGAACTGAAATGGACTATTTACAACAAAGGTATACGTTGACTAATTACGGTCAATAGAGTTCTCTCCCGCATTATTTTATCCTTTTTCAGGCTCGAGAGACTAAATTTATGAAAAAATACACCCATGGAGTTTTCTTAAGTTTTTTCTTCTGACTCCCTAAAATTGAAAAACACCGAGTTTCTCCTATACTGGACTTGTTAAAATTTAACAGTAAAGGACCTGTTCAATTTCAAACAGGAATGAACCACTCCTTCTTAGGGTTCGAATCTTAAACTAAGTTGGACTCATCCGAAGGATGAGCTTATAAACAATCAAATTTTATCCTCCTCAAGCTTGTTAAAAATAAAGAGGTACTTGCCAGAAATGGTGGGGGAAAAGAGAGAAAAATGAACCTGTTTGTTACATTTTGATTATTCGGAAAACCATTAACCACTCTTGAACACGACACTTTCAATCACCTGGGTTGGGAAATCCTTTGCCTAACAGTTAATCAAACCTCATTTGAAAGTCTTCATCCGGTTTCTGGGTATTAGCTATGGGTCAATTGTCACCAAGCCATCTGCAGTGTCGTTATGTGTTCAAGAGGACAGTTCAAATAAACCATTCATCTGCAAAATATCTGTCATCTATTTTTGACCATCCCTGAGTCAGTCCTTGCCAGTATATTTTCAAAACTTGATCTATGAATTCGTGTTGTGGGCTTGCCTACAACGGATCAATTTATATCGACGACAACTCATTATCTAGGAAGTTGATCTAGAAATCGTTAGTACCTTGAAATCTGCATGCCTTAATGGCAGGTTTCTCGCCTTCGACGACAGGTTGCATCATTGACCTTTGATCGAATGATTCTGTGACATGTTCGACTTCAGCTCATTCATTCACATTTCATGGTCTGTACTGAGTAATTTGAGAGCCATTGACATTATTGGTGGTTACTCTCACACTTGTTAATAATTTACATCATTGACTGGTAATCAAGTGGTTTCTACCATGTTCGACTTCGACACATTTAATCACATGGATATAATCGTACTAGTTTGAGATGCGGAAATCAAGACCCTGGATCTAGTTTCTAACATCCAGGATGCGAGGAATTTTGTTATCATTTATACAGTGGACTATTTATAAACAGATGGCTGCATCCATACTATGTCTACATATGTCTATACTGTGATGTATTCAAAATCGTTCCTATATCAGAACAGTTTAAATTAGTTTCTAGTTAGTTTTGATCTGAGTATGGGAATGCCTACCTCAGCGATGATATGATTACATATATATATTTTGCATTGAATGTTTTTACAGGTTCCGACCGGGGTGTCCACAAGATGATCCTTGAAATGATAAAGTACTTCACTCTTCATATATGACAGACTTCATCTTCATCTATTTCAGACTTCGCACTTTAGGGGGCAATCTGTTACACTAAAAATTTTCACCTTGACATTCTGCTAACTATATGAGCTCATTAACACTCATAAATACCTCCTCTGCAAGTCTTACAACCTTTAATCCTCATGTCAAGCCCTGAAACAAGAAGAAAAACCCTAAAAACCTCTGAAACAATGGGTACGCATGTAACATGAGGCCTACCTGCGTTCCTAGCTTGGGTACGCAGGTAATGCATGGCCTACCTGCGTTTTAGAATGCAGTTTTCCTTTGAAATGCCTGTGTACCCTCCTCAAAGTCAAAAAGGCGAAAAAATAAAGTCAAAAAAGTGGTTTGAGGTCAATTCTAGAAGGTTCTAGATGAGAATTTTTGGGGATGAGTACACTTTGATAAGGTGCATGTATCCCTCACCTTAAGGAACTAATCCCTTGATGTGAGGAGTCTATCCCTTTGAAGGAGGATTCTATCCCTACAAAGGTGGAATCCTAACCTCCTCATTTTCTCTATAAAAGGAGGCATTGGGTAGCCTCCAAGGGTTAAGAAGTTTTTTTGGAGATTGAGAATTGGAGGTCAAGCTTAAGAATATTTGAGGTTAAGTGCTGTTGAGATTTAGACTTAGTTAACTAAGACTTTTTGTGAGGAAAGATTACATACCTCTATTCGTCTTGGTTGGAAGAGTGCAAGACTTATCAAAGTAGAGGAGATTACTGCTTCGAACCCCGGAAAGTCCTGTGCAACATCAAGGCTTAGGTTGTAAGGATTTTCTTCTTTTGAAATTAATACAAATATACTCATTTTTCTCAATAAGCTTTCAATCAATGGTTTATTTCATAGATTCCTTGATCACTATGGTAAGCATGGTTTATGATGATTTATATACAGGTGCTATGTAATATTTTGCTTGTTTGTGACTGGAGGTTTATAAGGAAAACTCCTTCAAGCGCGCGAGGGACAACAACAACTTCAAACAAGCACTGGACAAACGGTAAGTCCTTAACATCTCTATAGAGCTTTTCATAGATCATATATGCTTAGAGAAAGATTAGTCTATTTGGTTGTTTGTTGCTATATACTTTTAGTACGAGGGAGATCGGTCTTGTCCTCAAGACGGATTTATCCACCAACACATCCATACTTAGTTAGCTATGCACTTGGACTTTCATTATCACTTAGATCTGCTTGTTTCCCACACCTTCACTGGGAAGATCTATACTTCACATTTCTAGTTTTCACCTTGCCCAGCTGGGCATTGCGTGAGTTTGAGGCGCAAGCTGAGAGATTTTCCTATGAGAAAATGCAATGGACAGTGCAGGCTGGCCCAACTACGCATTGCGTAGTTCCAAGGCTCAATATTCTAGTTTGGCCACTGAGACTATGCAATGCACAACCTCTCCCATTCACTACCCATGGTGAACTGTGCAATATGCAGTCCCAAGCCTCAAGATGCATCCTTGGATGTTGGGACTACGCAATGCACAATTCCCCCAGCTAGTTTCGCTCACTTGATCATGAAAATTATGTAATATGTCTCATTAGTCTGTGTGTTTGTTGCATAATCTTGCTTTGAAAGTGGATTTGCAAAAGCTATTGTCTTATTTCCATGAGTGTATTTTCCCTCCCGCAGGTACCACAACTATTAGGAATTTCTCTTCAAAAATCACTGTTACCATGGATCCCAAGAGAGATGCTTCAAAAGATGCCACAAAAAGTAGGCAGTTGAGAAAATTCCAGTAAAATTTCCAGTGTATGCGGACACTCAACTGTTTGTGGAAAAGAAGTCAGATCTAACATGGTAGAAAGTGAATGAAATTTTTTCAGAAAATAGATTCAAGGCAGATCTAGAGGATTGACAAGTATATGTCAGTGTTCAACAATTTGGATTACAAAGGGTTTCATGTAGATATCTGACCTTCCCATGTACATATGTCATCAACTAGATTGTTTCACATATTGATGTGAAAATCATGACTTTGAACAGTGCCAACAGACATAACCTTGCTACATTTATGGCAGAAGATTGCCATCTTATGTACCATTTTCATGTGCTAGAAAATCTCATGGATTCATACTTCTATTCCACCAACAACTATCTGAGCACAAAGGACATTGTTAAAGTTTGGGTGAAAGAGCCATCAAAGTTTCGACAGAAACCCACAATTACATACAAGAAAAAGTTTCTCAGGAGGTCATATCATTTATTGGTTATCCTAGCTTGCCGAATATATGGCCAATAGAGAAAAAATACCTTTCCTGAAGGGTAGGCAGTCTTATTGAACTAATTTGTGAATGAGGTGAATCCATTCAATTAGTCATATGTATTGGCTCAATATTTAAGAATCCATGTAGCAAATTCTCAGAATCCTCCCATAGGTGGGCAAGTAAGATTCTACATGCATGCATATTTACTAGATGCAATATGTGCACATAATTCATTCCCCAAAATGGATTGGACTTGGAAACCTCAACATGCATCCATCTACATCCACTGTAGAATTCTCTTGGATTGCAACCAACAAGGAGTAATGGAGAAGCTAATTGACCACTTCCTCATTCTGCTATGTTATGACTCATAATTTTGTGAGTCATTAATTGAAATGGTCATACATTTCACTCCTTCAAAAGTGTAAGGTCTCAAATTTTTTTCAAGTTGGCATAAGAAATTTCATTTTTTCATATTTAACGTATCCTAAGTTTCAAGACCACCCTCATTTCATCTCAAAACCACCTCCATGTAGGTCACATCATGTTCCTTCAGTCATAATTTGCTGACATATTTCATTTCCAAATATTACAACTCCAAAAAGGTAATTTTCGCCAAGAATCCATGCTTTTGTAGTGAATTCAGTGTAAAATAGGCAGAAAACGCGATGAAATTGCTGAAAGTTTCGTAGCGAACATGAAGCATTTCTTTGTTTTTTGACTTTGAGTAGTAAACTTCAAGGGCGGTTTCTGGGAAAAACGAAAAGTATTTTAAGAAAATGAGAGAGGTTATTTTAAAGAAAATACAAAATATAGCAATAACCTTTTTCAATATTCTCAAAGGTACTACAAATTGGGAGATACAGGGATGTCTTTCATCCGTATTTTCAGAATGCATAATTTTCTTGTTTTATACGTGTTTTTAGAATGCAGATTCTGGATAACTGGAGATGTGTTTAAAAAAACCAAAAGAGGTTTTTCTTCAAAAAATACTGAAATAAGAAAAACTCCTTCAATTTTTCAATATCTATCAAGGATAGGGATAAAATATCTCATCTTTGAACCCTATGTTTTCAGAAAAAAACAGAGTCATTTTAGTGATGAAAAAATTTGCTAAAGGTGAAAAAGATGTTTTTTGAGGAAGAAACACCTCAAGACTATTAGGTTGAGTTGGTTTTTGTTTTGAAAGGTCAATGGCATGTTGAAAATAAAATTTTTACATCTAGAAGGTTCCTTTTGGAAACAAGGAAAAAATCTGGAAAAAACACAGTTTTCAGCAGTTTCGTAGTGTTTCCAAGGCTTGAAGCTAGGAAAACGCTACGAAACCACCTGTAGATTTATTTTTGAATTTAAAAACATTTTGGGAAGCTGTAAAGAGGTGTAAATGATATGGAAGATGTGTCAGGGCATGATGAACACAATGCAAGAGGAAAGAAGCATAGATTTTGATTGCAAAGGTCATTTTTGGACGCTACAAAATCACACTACGAAACTGCCTTGTTTTCGTAGAGAGTTGTTTTTTAAGGTTTTTGAGCAAATGAAAAAGTATTTTGAAAATATGAAAGAAATTTTTCGTCATCACAGTCCCGTATACAAAAAACTCTCTCAATTTCTGCAAAGCTATCAGGGTTGGGAAATTATACACTCATCTTTGAAGCCTACTTTTTAAGAATTTTCACTAAGTAGATTTGTGAAATAATTGTAAAAATTCGACTTGGAGGAGGTCTAGCTCAACATCCACGTGGCATAATGACACATTGAAACTGTATTACACTCAAAAAATTAGTTGGCTGCAGTTGATAAGGGTTATTGAATTGGTTTGTTAAACTATTTATGAAAGAAGAGTCCTTTTTGTATTCAAACTCTGCAAAACAGAAATATCCCTAGGAAGTCTCCAAGTGATAGAATCATGTTTGAAACAGGTCTCCTAGGTGGGAATTCGAAGCTAGAAAGGTGGCATATCATTTGGAATATCACATCGAGCATCAGCAAGAAGTTCTCCAACTCTTAAAGGATAACCTAAATTTGGCACAAAATCGAATGAAACAATAGGCAAATCAACATCGCAGCGAGAGAAGTTTTGATGTAGGAGACTGGGTATTTTTACGGCTACAACCATACAAACAAATGTCCCTCAAGCAAGCTAAGAAGGATAATAAATTATCACCAAAGTACTATGGTCCTTACAAGGTGTTGCAAAATATTGGTACTATGGCATACAAATTGGAGCTTCCTGCTTCTTCGCAAGTGCATCCAATTTTCCATGTTTCATGCTTAAAGAAGGTTATAGGTGAAAATATTCCAGTTCAAACAATATTGCCAGAACTTGATGAGGAAGGAAAAATCATATTGGAACCTGAAGCGGTCACGGAAACAAGAACTCGACAGCTATGAAATCGATCAATTTCAGTTTATCTCATCAAGTGGAATAACTTACCCGCTGAAGAGTCTACATGGGAGTATGAGAATTTTATACAAAAGCACCCAGAGCTACTCAAGAATTGAGGACAACACTTTTTTGAAGGAGAGGGGCATGTTAGGTCCCTATATTACTAGTTTAGCCCCTTATTTTTATTAGTGTAGCCCCCTTATTTTTATTAATGTAGCCCCCTTTAACCCCAATATTGTTATTATTGTGCCCTTACATTATTATTGTTAGGTCGACTAGGATTACATTGTGGCCTCGTGGACTCATATATATAGAAAGGAGGTTTTTTCATTTGTATCATTCAAGAATTGTTCATTCATGTAATATATTGGAGGTTGCCCCCTCGAAGTGGCTTATTTCTAAGGCGTTGATATATATTTTCTTCTATTTTTGGAGATGGTTTCACAACACTATGAGCGAATTTCCTTTGTTAAAGAACCCTATCTGCCTCGGCTTCCATGTCAAGAAACCTTGCCACTAAAACTACTGATTTTTTGACTCCATAAGCCCAATGGTAGCAAGCCTTCATCTTTTCAACCTGAAAACATACAAAACCAATTCATAATTCATAGAGTTATCCATCTATCTTTATCATTAAACTATATCATAAATTACCTCTAAGAGAACCCTCTCAGACTGAAGAGGATAAACTTTAGTTAGAAGTGGTTTGAAACAGTTACACTGAAGTTGTCTGATCAACAACCAATCAAGTACGATTTTGGTGCCGTTGCCAGGGACCGAAGGTGTAAATTTTCCCTGGGAAGAACGAAAAAATTTCAGTTCTAAGGTCTGAGAGCAACAGACACTTAGGCACATATTGGCTATATTTATGCTCTGGCATCCACACATAAAATAATCAATTGGAAGGTTACTCCACTGCTTGAAGATCAATAGCTTGATGAAGTTTCAAGATGAGTTCCATTGCAAAAATAAATTCCAGGTATGCCCCTATGAATTGGTCTCATATCCATGGTTTTCCAAATCTTATGCCAAAGGTTGAATGGTTAACTGATCTTCCAGTATTTAAATATGAAAAGAAAGATAATGCTGCTCTTCATTTGGTTAGATTATATATGCATGTATGCAAACTTAAGGTTCAGTTCCCTGAGGATTGTCCCATGAAGATGTTTATGGCCACTTTAGAAGGAAAGGAATTGTCATGGTATGAAAGGTTGCCAAGTGTTTCATTATATTCTCTTGCTTATTTCCATGTTACATTTTATGATATGTATGAAGAGTGTCTTCCCTCCTTATTGCTGGTCAAAGACTGCTGTAAACATTGTGTGAGTTTTATTGAATATTTGGAAATTTTTAATGAAGATGATGAGTTTATGGATGATGAATATTAGAGGCCCTTCATTGCAACCCATTTCATCACCAAGAAGAAAGGATAGCCTCTCTCTTGGATGAAAATGAAACCCAATGAGAGTTTATTTATGAAAATCATGTTACACCCTCCGAGTTTGATGAAAAATTGTAGCAGACTTGTCAGTATTTTGATCATTAGGAATATGAGAATAATTTCAAAAAACAAGAGGAAATATTAGAAGATAATTTCTATAATCCTCAGGTAAAGGACGAAGTTTATTCTTCATGTCATTTGTTGCATCACACTAATGAGGAAGTGGATGAAATTTTTTCTTTATCCTTGTCTTCTAATATGAAATCATTTGAGTGCAAGTCAGAAGATAAGATTCAATTTGTGGATGAAGTTTCTAAGAACATTGAAAAACACATTGAAGTTTTAGAAGATCAAATTCAATCTTATAGTCTTCATGATCAAGATCAGTATTTTTAAAAGTTTTTAATGCCAGAACACAAAGAGAGGGTGCTGCTACCTTTCTCTTTTGAGATTCAGGAAGAATACCTTGTTTTTGAAAATCAGTTTGATAACACACAACTGAAATATTGTGTGGCTGAGAAAAGCATATATGAGTTGTCCAAAGCTGTAGAATGTCTTGAGAATCATCAAACAAATTATGTCTTCTGTGATCCTATAACTGACTACATGGAAGAGTTCTACAGTCTAGATTTCCAGTTATATTTTCATTATGAGGATCAGATACATTTTATGTTGCCTTGGTCATTTCAGTATCATGCTTACTTTTGGTTGAAGTGAATTCAAGATGTTAAAATGTCAGGTCACATCAATGACAGGATTCGTTGGAAGTTTCATGTTGCTTGAATTAAAAATGGAGATTGCAGTTGTTAGGGTAACTAGGAGTGTGTGAATAAGCTCAAAGTTGACTGAGAATATTTTCAGTAGGTACAAAGTTGGTTTTTCAACATTAATCATCAAGATTGAGCCCAAGGAGAAGGCCATAAGATCTTGGTGAAGTTTTAATAAAATTCAGAGTTTTATTTCCAAGAAGATGGATGGCACTAGAACTACAGGTTCTTTGGTGTACCCAAAGGGCACACCATCCCAATTGGAGCCACTGTTATCACACATAATTTTGTGAGCCATTACCTGAAATGGTAATATCGTTCACTCCTTCAAAAGGGTAAGGCCTCCTTAAATATTTTTCAATTTGATATAGGAAATTTCATTTTTTCATATTTAACCTATCCTAAGCTTCAAGACCACCCTCATTTCATCTCAAAACCACCTCCATATAGGTCACATCATGTTCCATCAGTCGGAATTTGCTGACATATTTCATTTCCCAAGATTACAACTCTGAAAAGGTCATTTTAGCCAAGAATCCCTACTTTCGTAGCGAATTCAGTGTAAAATAGGCAGAAAACACTACGAAACTGCTGAAAGTTTCGTAGCGAATATGAAGCATTTCTCTGTTTTCTGACTTTGAGAAGTCAACTTAAAGGGAGATTTCTAGGAAAATATAAAAGTATTTTAAGAAACTAAGAGAGGTTATTTTCAAGAACATATCAAATAAAAATAACCTCTTTCACTTTTCTCAAAGGTGCTACAAATTGGGAGATACAGGGATGTCTTTCAGCCTTATTTTCAGAATGCAGAATTTTCTTGTTTTATACATGTTTTTAGAATGCAGATTCTGGACAGTTGGAGATGTGTTTAAAAAATGAAAGAGAATTTTTTATTCAATAAATACTGACCTATAAAAATATCCTTCAGTTTTTAAATATCTATCAAGGATAGGGATAAAATAGCTCATCTCTGAACCCTATGTTTTCATAAAAAAACAGAGTCATTTTAGTGATGAAAAAACTTGCTAAAGGTGAAAAGGATGTTTTTTGAGGAAGAAACACCTTAAGAATATTAGGTTGAGTTGGATTATGTTTTGAAAGGTCAATAGAATGTTGAAAATGATTTTTTTACAGCTGGAAGGTTCCTTTTTGAAACAATGCGAAAATATGGAAAAAACACAGTTTTCAGCAATTTAGTAGCGTTTCCTAGGCTTGAAGCCAGGAAAATGCTACGAAACCACCTGTAGCTTTCTTTTTGAATTTAAAACCATTTTGGGAAGATTTAAAGAGGTGTAAATGATATGGAAGATGTGTTAGGGCATGATGAACACAATGCAAGAGGAAATAATAATAAATTTTGATTGCAAAGGTCATTTTTGGACGCTACAAAAGCACGCTACGAAATTGCCTTGTTTTCGTAGCGAATTGTTTGTTAAGGTTTCTGAGCAAATTAAAAACCATTTTGGAAATATGAAAGAGGTTTTTCGTCATCACAAGCCCCTATAAAAAAACCTCTCTCAGTTTCTGCAAAGCTACCAGGGTTTTGAAATTATACACTCATATTTGAAGCCTACGTTTTAAGAATTTTCACTAACCAGATTTGTGAAATAATTGTAAAAATTTGACTTGGAGGAGGTCCAGCTCAGCATCCACGTGGCATAATGAGACATCAAAACTCTAGTACAATCCGAAAATTAGTTGGTTTCAATTTATAAGGGTTATTGAATTGGTTTATTAGACTATTTATGAAAGAAGAGTCCTTTTTGTATTCAAACTCTGCAAAATAGAAATATCCCTAGGAAGTGTCCAAGTGATAGAATCATGTTTGAAATAGGTCTCCGAGGTGGGAATTATAAGATAGAAAGGAGGCATATCATTTTTATGAGTCCTCATTCTATAAAGGACTTAGTTTTAGAGTTAGAAAGGGTTGTTGGAGAATTTTTGGCAAAACTGCAACTTTATGTAATTGACTGTTTTCAGTAATACAGAGTGGTTTTCTTCTTGACAGACCTGAGATTCTCATGGGGTTTTTAATGTTTTATTGATATAAATATTAAGTTTCACCAGTTGCAGTATATTTCATGTTTATTACTCAGAATTCATAACTCTATGCTTTGACTTCCTTTAGTAATGAGATGACCGTGTTTTTCTATGTTTTATGAGTGAATTGCCTTTGAACCACTAGCAGTAGATTTCATTGCTATTACTCATAATTCATAACTCTATGCTCTGACTTCCTTTAGTAATGAAATGATTGTGTTTACCTATGTTATATGATTGAATTGACTTTTTTAAAGACCCCTATCTGCCTCAGCTTCCATGTCAAAAAACCTTGCCATTGAACCTACTCATTTGTTGACTCCATAAGCCCAATGGTAGCAAGCCTTCATCTTTTCAACCTGCAAAAATACAAAACCAATAAAAAATTCATAGAGTTAGCCATCTATATTTATCATTAAACAATATCATAAATTACCTATGAGAGAGCCCTCTCAGACTGAAGAGGTTAAGATTTAGTTAGAAGTGGTTTGAAAAAGTTACACTGAAGTTGTCTGATCTGCATCCAATCAAGTACGATTTTGGTGATAACATTTTGGCGCCATTGTTGGGGACCGAAGGTGTAAATTTTCCCTGGGAAGAACGACAAAATTTCAGTTCTAAGGTCTGAGAGCAACATACACTTAGGCACATATTGGCTGTATTTATGCTCTAGCGACTCCACACATCAAATAATCAATTGGAAGGTGACTCCACTGCTTGAAGATCAGTAGCTTGATATAGTTTCAGGATGAGTTCCATTGCAAGAATAAATGATAGGTATGCCCTTAGGAATCAGTATCATATCCATGGTTTTCAAAATCCTATGCCAAAGGTTGAATGGATAACTGATCTTCCAATATTTAAAGATGAAAAGAAAGATAATGCTGCTTCTCATTTGGTTAGATTCCATATGAATGGATGCAAACTTAAGGTTCAGTTCCTTGAGGATTGTCTCATGAAGATGTTTATGGCCAATTTTGAAGGAAAGGCATGGTCATGGTACGAAATCTTGCCAAATAGTTCATTATATTCTCTTGTTGATTTCCATGTTGCATTTTATGAGATGTATGAAGAGTGTCATCCCTCCTTATTGCCGGTCAAAGGCTGCTGTAAACATTGTGTGAGTTTTTATTGAATATTTGGAAAACTGTTATGAAGATGATGGTTTTATGGATGATGAAATATTAGGGGCCGTTCATGACAACCCATTTAATCACCAAGAAGAAAGGATATCCCCTCTCTTGGTTGAAAATGAAACCCAACAGGGGTTTATTTATGAAAATCATGTTACACCCTCTTAGTTTGATGAAAAGTTGTAGCAGAATTGTGAGTCTTTTGATCATCAGTAATATGAGAATAATTTCAAACAACAAGAGGAAATATTGGAAGATAATTGCGACAATCCTTGGGTAAAGGAAGAAGTTTATTCTTCATGCCATTTCTTGCATCACACTAATGAGGAAGTGGATGAAAATTTTTCTTTATCCTTGTCTTCTAATATGAAATCATTTGAGTGCAAGTTAGAAGATAAGATTCAATTTGTGGACGAAGTTTCTAAGAACATTGAAAAACACATTGAAGTTTTAGAAGATCAAATTCAATCTTATAGTATTCATGATCAATATCAGTCTTTTCAAAATTTTCTAATGCCATAACACAAAGAGAATGTGCTGAGACCTTTCTCTCTTCAGATTGAGGAAGAATACCATGTTTTTGAAAATTAGTTTGATAGCACACAACTAAATTCTTGTGTGGTTGAGAAAAACATATATGAGGTGTCCAAAGGTGCAGAATGTCTTGATAATCATCACACAAATTATGTCTTCTATGATCCTATAGCTGACTACATGGAAGAGTTATACAATCCATATTTCCAGTTATATTTTCATTATGAGGATCAGATACATTTTATGTTTCCTTGGTCATTTCAGTATCATGCTTACTTTTGGTTCAAGTGCAGTCAAGACGTTCAAATGTTACATCAGATCAATGAATGGCTTCATTGGAAGTTTCATGTTGCTTGAATTAAAAATGGATATTGCAACTGTTAGGGTAGGTAGGAGTGTGTGAATAAGCTCAAAGTTGACTGAGCATCTTTTCAGTAGGTACAAAGTTGGGTTTTCAGCAGTAATCATCAAGCTTGAGCCCAAGGAGAAGGCCATAAGAGCTTAGCGAAGTTTTCATAAAACTCAGAGTTTTTATTTCCAAGAAGATGGATGGCACTGGAACTACAGGTTCTTTGGTGTACCACAGGGGCACACCATCCCAAGTGGAGCCACTGTTATCACTCATAATTTTGTGAGTCATTACTTGACATGGTTATACAGTTCACTCCTTCAGAAGGGTAAGGTCTCCTTAAAGATTTTTCAAGTTGGCATAGGAAATTTCATTTTTTCATATTTAGCCTATCCTAAGTTTCAAGACTCATTTCATCTCAAAACCACCTCCATATAGGTCACATCATGTTCCATCAGTCATCATTTGCTGACATATTTCATTTCCCAAGCTTAAAACTCCGAAAAGGTCATTTTAGCCAAGAGTCCCTACTTTCGCAGCGAATTCAGTGTAAAAGAGGTAGAAAATGCTACGAAACTGCTGAAAGTTTCGTAGTGAATATGAAGCATTTCTCTATTTTCTGACTTTGAGCAGTCAACTACAAGGGCGGTTTCTTGGCAAACAGGAAAGTATTTTAAGAAACCAAGAGAGGTTATTTTCAAGAACATTTCAGATAACAATAACCTCTTTCACTTTTCTCAAAGGTGATACAAATTGGGAGATACATGCATGTATTTCAGCCCTATTTTCAGAATGCATAATTTTCCTTTTTTATACATGTTTTTAGAATGCAGATTCTGGACAACTGGAGATGCGTTTAAAAAAAAAGAGAGGTTTTTTCTTCAATAAATACTGAACTACAAAAGATTCTTCATTTTTTCAATATATATCAAGGATAGGGAGAAAATAACTCGTCTCTGAACACTATGTTTTTAGAAAAAAAAACAGACTCATTTTAGTGATGAGAAAACTTGCTAAAGGTGAAAAGGATGTTTTTTGAGGAAGAAACACCTCAAGAATCTTAGATTGAGTTGGTTTATTTTTTAAAAGTTAAGTGGCATGTTGAAAATTAAATTTGTACAGCTGGAAGGTTCCCTTTTGAAACAAGGCAAAAATCTGGAAAAAGCACAATTTTCAGCAGTTTCGTAGCGTTTTCTAGGCTTGAAACCAGGAAAACGCTACGAAACCACCTGTAGCTTTATTTTTGCATTTAAAACCATTTTGGGAAGCTTTCAAGAGGTGTAAATGATATGGAAGATGTGTTAGGGCATGATGAACACAATTCAAGAGGAAATAAGCATAAAGTTTGATTTCAAAGGTCATTTTTGGATGCTACAAAAGCACGCTACCAAACTGCCCTATTTTCGTAACGAATTGTTTTTTAAGGTTTCCGAGAAGATGAAAAAGTATTTTGGAAATATGAAAGAGGTATTTCGTCATCAAAGGCCCCTATAAAAAAAAGGTCTCTCAGTTTCTGCAAAGCTATCAGGGTTTGGAAATTATACACTCAACTTTGAAGCCTACCTTTTCAGAATTTTCACTAACCAGATTTTTGAAATAATTGTAAAAATTCGACTTGGAGGAGGTCCAACTCAGCATCCATGTGGAATAATGACACATCTGCACTCTAGTACACTCATAAAATTAGTTGGTTGTAGTTGATAAGGGTTATTGAATTGGTTTGTTAAACTATTTATGAAAGAAGAGTCCTTTTTGTATTCAAACTCTGCAAAACAGAAATATCCCTAGGAAGTCTCCAAGTGATAGAATCATGTTTGAAATAGGTCTCTGAGGTGGGAATTCGAAGCTATCAAGGTGGCATGTCATTTGTATGAGTCCTCATTCTATAAAGGAATTAGTTTTAG
Organism: Pinus albicaulis; assembly: GCA_034641835.2. Lineage (NCBI taxonomy): Eukaryota > Viridiplantae > Streptophyta > Pinopsida > Pinales > Pinaceae > Pinus > Pinus albicaulis. Next base: position 27,772,885 of record CM076575.1, read on the forward strand.
AGTTAGAAAGTGTTGTTGGAGACTTTTTGGCAAAACTGTAGCTTTATATAATTGATTGTTTTTAGTAAGACAACGTGGTTTTCTTCTTGAAAGACCTGAGATTCTCATTGGGTTTTTAATTTTTTATTGATATACATCTTATTTTTCATGACTTGCAGTAGATTTCATTGCTATTACTTAGAATTCATAACTCTATGCTCTGACTTGCTTTAGTAATGAGATGACTGTGTTTTTCTATGTTTTATGAGTGAACTGCCTTTGAATCACTAGCAGTAGATTTCATTGCTATTACTCAAAATTCATAACTCTATGATTTTAATTCCTTTAGTAATGAAATGAATGTGTTGACCTATGTTCTATGAGTGAATTTCCTTTGTTAAAGACTCCTATCTGCGTCAACTTCCATGTCAAGAAACCTTGCCACTGAACCTACTGATTTGTTGACTCCATAAGCCCAATGGTAGCAAGCCTTCATATTTTCAACCTGCAAACATACAAAACTAGTACATAATTCATAAAGTTATCCATCTATCTTTATCATTAAACGATATCATAAATTACCTATGAGAGATCCCTCTTAGACTGAAGAGGCTAAGCTTCAACTAGAAGTGGTTTGAAACAATTACACTTACGTTGTCTGATCAACAGCCAATCAAGTATGATTTTGGTGATAACATGCTATACAAGATGATCTTTGAGGAAGAACCACCTTGCATGTCATGTAGAGAAATGGATGCAATAATAGAGATCACATATTGGTTTGCCTCAATGGATTGCACCTTCCTTAGAATGTTAGGCGGTCAGAAGTCGTTGCATGTTTTGATAATGTATGCCACTAACAAATTTTCAATCAAGAAGTTTCACATCACCTCTCCACAGGGTTGTTAGAAATTTTTCACATGAATAATAAAGGACCATGGCCAAATATTCCTATGCAAATTAGATTGTACGAGATGAAGAACTTAAAGGCCACGATGTATATTTCTTGGTGGAAACACACAAGATCCCATCGATTGGCTTATTCACCGAAGCCAAATCCAGGAACTAGGTCAGGCAGGAGATCGAAGAGTACTTGGATCAGCTTAGATAGATTTCCATCAAGGAATATTTGGAGCTAAACAGATAGGACATGAAAAGCTACATCAGTGGCCCTATACAAGTAAGAAAAATGTTGCTACTACTACAAAAGGAAGTTAAAACTAGTTACAAATCATTGTACTCAGATGCCATGGAGGCTAGAGTCTTCTTCCAACTAGACATCATCGCACAATTTTGGGATGTCATCGCATAATACCAAGCTTGGCACCGATATGTGACATAAAGACATCAAGTGGAAGTTGTTGAGTTAAAGTTTCCCCAAAATAAAAAATGATATTTTTTTGTCTTGTTAGGCTATCAAGTTGTCTCTACCCTATTTTTTATTTTATGGGTATGGGTGTAAAATATAATAGTGTTTTGTAAATAATTTATAAGTGAAAGTCCAAGTGTCCAATGTGGAATTTGAAGAGTCATGATGTAATGTAATTGAACAGTCATTTGTAAAGAAGTCGAAGATTCACGAGGGGAGTCCAAGAGTCACAAAGGGGAATGTAAAGAGTTACCCCATTTTGTTATAAATATGTCCTCATAACTCATGTGAAGGGCTTTTGGGAGCCAAGATTTTTGCAAGGCTTAGGCTTAGAATCAGGAGTTTGGGAGTGTTTTAAGAGCCTTGGCTTCTCTGTAGCATAGAGAGAGTATCTTTCTTTAGATGAGAAAGTGATGTTAAATTCACGTTCCACTATTGGGGATAGTGGTTTGTCAATGGTTTAGAGCCTAAACATTTTCATGCATATGTTGTAAATATAATAGGACTACTCTTGGTGTATTTGCAATGTATGTTATTAAACTTATGCTTATGCTTATGAACTATTTTGTTTGCATTGGTACGAATATTGTTGAATGTGTGATGTTGTATTATTTCATTTCTGTTAACTTATGAAATATTTCACATATTAGCTTGTGATGTCATTTATGCTCGTGTGCTCCTTTCAAGCTGTGTAACATTACAGGATTTTAAGGGTCTCACTAATCGTCCCTTCGCGTGTTGGAACCTTCATGCACCACACATGCCTTTCCACAAGGCCACACACTTGGTCTCACCAAAGTCACCATACATAACTCTATGCATATTCACAGCCAAGGCATATCATTAACACCCACTACATCAGAAACCATGCAATATTTCCAGATGGGACTCCTACACCAAACGTTGTGAGGTCTAACTGAGACTTCATATCAGGGAGATCCATTGAATGTTGGCAGGTCCAACACCACTAACAAATGATTATAGACATACATACATACATATATACATACACACACACACACACACATATATATACACACATACATACATACATACATACATACATACATACATACATATATACATACATACATACATACATACACACACACACACACACACACACACACACACATACATACATACATATATTTTTTGTTGTATTTATTATATTTGATGACTACATGGAATTGTTGAATATAATTTTCATTCGAAGGGATGTTATTCCTGCAACTATGCTTCCATATTCTATAAGAGCAAAAGATGATGACCAATGTGGAAAACGATCTCTTTCTTTGTCAAATATTGATGCCAATTCTTGAGATCTTGGACAAGTGCATAGAATTATTTTTCACGTGTACTTTACCATAATTTGGTATTAGGAAACCTTTTAGATGATAAGTGACCAAATGGTTGTCTTTCTGGAGGTAAACCACGAAAACATATTAGGAGGATTTTGAGTCAATTTCAAAAAACCATTAGAGTTCTAGAAAATTGAGTATCAAAGTTAAGGAAAATAGCTTCTTCAAGTGCATAAAATCTTCACCATCCATAGATGGCTATGCAAAATGAACCATGGAGAGGATGTGTCAGGGGCACGATTGATCTAAAAAGTGAGCAAGGATGTACGATATAAATTGAGTCCCCCAAAATAATTTCTCGAGGTCTATGGTTGAGAAAGGGACCAACCAATCTAAGAAATATCTTAAATTTGTTGTATTTACCTTAATACTAGAGTGGGTGATAAGAAAACCCAAATGTGGCATAACGATTTCCTAATTATTTTAAACTATTTTAGCCACTACTTTAAAGTCATAATACATCCAAAAAAGACTTAACAAGGTGAAGTTACTAAGTATAGTTGTTGTTAAAGATAAATACATCTTCAATATAAATGATCACACAACATCAAAAATATAAATGAAAATATTATTGATAAGTCTCATAAATGTATCAAAAACATTGCTTAACCCAAAATGAATCGCCAACCATTTAGAAAGTCAAAAATTCATTTTAAAAGTTATTTTCGAAGTGTCACTTTCATTCATGTGGACTTGATGATATCCAACTTGAGGGTCCAAGTTAATAAATAGTGATCCTTAGCCAAATGATCCTATTATCACTAATTATTTTTAAAACTTTCATTGATAGGGTCATGCAGGTCATTCACCAAAATTGATGTGGTCTCCTAGGTTATTTTTATGAGCTGTCTAATTTATTTTTGCATTTGATGGTGTCTACTTTAAGTTTAAAGGTCACCTATAGTCATGTAACTTCAGTCAAATCAACCTCACATCATTTAAGTTGTCATTCCCATGCATTTAATCACAAAATTTTACACCTGTCAAATTTTCAGAATTTCCTAGGGAATTACAAAACGAAATCAACAGATTTCGTTACGAAACTTCCTAACAGTTCCGTAGTAAATATGTCAGCACCCAAACTGTCTTCGCTACGAAACTGGGTTTTTTCAGCAAAAGGTGTCAGAGTGGTGTGAGGTGTCAGCTTATGATAAGGCAATTAAAGGGTAAGGTCTTTTAGGTTCGTTATGATGATTTTCAAACATTCGTGGCCGTATTTGCTGTAAAGATTATCTTTTATGGTCATATGTGCTATTATCAAAATCCTAGTTGTCAATTAACCTTTTAAAGGTTACCCCAAGCTGCCCTTTGTCATATTACTGTGTAATCCTTGCATGAGAATTGATTCTTGGAGAGCTGCTTCATCATACCAAGTAGGTTGCTGTCGAATTCATTTCTGTAGGTGTCACCAACAAGCGAGGTAGCAAAGACAATAAAGCATCCATGGCTTCGAAAAAGAAAACAAACAAGGGTGGTAATTGTCTCAGGTATGAACTCATGGATTTGAAACTGCTTAATGAAGACCCTACTGCTATGGAAGTTTTCAGGAGGACAGGATGCCTACAATTCTGCCAGAAGTTGCAGGGTTTCCATGCACAGGTTGCAAAGGACTTTGCCACCAATTTTACAGGGAAAACATCAAAATTTGGGATTTGAATCTCACAGTATCACCAGAGAGCATATCACAAGCTATAGAAATCCCTAGAGGTGGTGAAGAATGGTTTAAAGGCACAAAGTTTACAATGTAGGGTTGTGAGTAGTTTCTCAAGTAGGAGCACAGAGGAGTTGATTTGAACAATGGAATCCCATAGAGTTATATGAAGGAAAATGATGCAAAGCTGCTGCTGGTGATAAAAAAAAAATTCACCTGCGAGGGAAGATTCCACATGGTTTACTCTTACCATATCAAAATCCTTCTGCACTTTGTAGGTAAGAAATCACTTGAATTACCTTTATTTTTGTACAGGAGTTTGGGAAAGATGTCAGATAGAGTTCAAGTCAAATCAAAAGGTAATGAGACATCATTATTTCACCATGGTCTGATAAAAATGTTAGTGCTGGAAGAGTTAAAGAGGTTAAACAGATATTGGATTTCATTTCTGTTTATGAGTGGGTATGAAATAGATGTAGTGACTCCAAAGAAAATCTTAAAACCTAGAACTACTACATCACCAGCTGTAATATAAGAGGTTGAAGAGGAAAGAAGACAATCCCTTACAGAACCAATGGACATAGGAGCAAAACCTTTGCAAGAAATTGATATCCCTCAGCCAGCACCTGCAAAACAGAAACAAAAGATTAGCAGACAAGACAATAAGAGGATAAATAGAAGTCAAATGTTGGCCAAAGGAATTCTAGAAGATATCCTTCATGCAATAGATATTGAGGAGTCCCCAAGAGTGCAAGCAAAAGACATTGAAGATGATGGAAGGAAACTGAAGAAAGGTAAGATTGTTAAGAAATTGGATTTTGCAGGAGAAGATGCTGGTTTTATATTTTAGCCAAGGAAGCCAAGGACCAGGTTTGCAAAGAAGGCCACAGAGAGCAAAAGGACAGAGAAATTCAGTGAAACTATGCAGCCAATGAGCATCATAGATTTATCTCCAGCAACAGAAGAAGAAGTTGTCATCAGGCAGAGAAAGGGAAAATAGAAGATAATTGAAAAATAAGAAACATAACTCCTCAAAGAAAAACTGAAGGAAGAAGGTGAAGAAATACTTGAGTTGAAAAGGATGAATTTGACCAGATGATGAAAAAATGGGACAACCAACTCTCAAGTGTTTCAAAGTCTATGGATAATGCCAAAAGACTATTGAAAATAACTTAGCCTTTAAGACTTGTTGTTAAACATACCAGGAAGTTAAAATTACACTTGCTACCTAAATACATATCATTAAAAGGTCAAGTGGAAGATATTTAGGAACAATTGGATTTGATTCAAGATGAACTGGAGAAGAAAGGTCTGAGAATGGAATTGGTTGAAGAACCTATAGGTCAACCTATTGTGAATGAAGATGAAACTCCTAAAGACTGAAGAATTGACCTGAAATTTTTTTGATGAGGTTCAAAGCTTGTAAAGTACCTAAATTTTGGCTTAGAAGATCAAATTTTGAAGAAAATCACAAAATCTGCAAATTCTGGTTTATTAGGTAGTTTCGTAGTGTGCTCCAGGCTTGAAGGCCAAAATACGCTACGAAAATTTTGAAGATGCTCTTTTGCCTAAAAAAACAGTTTTTTGAAGGTTCAAGGAGGGAGGTTGATGGTATTTACTCATTTTGACCTGAAAAACATTGTTTTACCAACAGAGGTGGCAGAAGGATGGGTGAAAAGACCAAAATTAGTTCGCTACAAAACTACACTACGAAATTGCCTAAACTTCTCTGTTTTGTAGTGAAAGGTTTTTAAATGATTTTTGGAGGTTCAAACAACACATGGAAGATCAGTCAGACACCTGGAGGAATTCAACATGACAATGGGCCATCCCAGCATAGACTCAATACTCTACATGAGTGTCACTCATCCAACTCAGCATGAAGACCAAAGTTAAAGTGGAGTTTATCTTTTCCTGAAAAGCATGACCATGTTTCCTAAATTTAGGGGGTACATTAAAATTTGTAGTGATGGTGAATGTTTCTCGAGCATATGATCCTTATCATGTGATTGTCTCACTGTTGAAAAAAATGAATGTAATAAATATGAAGTAGAGTCCTATTAGGAACCTGAGTCTTTAAAGGTTAACTGTCTTTTTATGTTCCAAGAAAGTAGCTTTCAGTTATGTTAGGTTTCAGAGTTATAGCTCGAAGGTCTAGCCAGCTGGGCAGATCATTTGCATGAAAAAAATTATATTTATAGATAGAACATCGAATATCAAAGGGTTGGAGAATATTGTACCAAATTGCTACTCTATTATGTTTTATCAGTTTCAGTGATATATAGTGATATTTTACTTCTAGACCTAGGATTCGAATGAGGTGTTCAATGTTTTTTTGCTCTATATCTTTAATTTTTAATCATCTGCAGTGATTTTTATCTCTAAATACTCAGAACTCATGGTAACATGCTTTGACTTCATTTAGAGGTTAAATTGCTGTGTTTTTCCTATGTTGTGTGAATGTACCATATTTTATTGAAACCTCTATTCGCCTCAACTTCCATAAGAAGAATTACTGTCATTGAGTGTACTGATATTGACTCCATAGCCCAATGGTAGCAAGTATTTCATTTTTCAACCTGCAATCAATCAAAATCAATTCACAGTTCATAGAGTTAACCATCTAATAGTATTTACATTGAAAATCATAATTCCTCTTTGAGAGAGCCCTCTCAAATTGAAGTGGTTAATCTTCAGTTAAAAGTGGTTTGGAAGAGTTACATTGAGTTGATTTATGAGAAACCTATCAGGATCAATTTGGTGATAACAAATCCAACAAATTTTCAATACATGGAAAATCATACCTATTTTTTAACTATTATCTTATCGACAACCTAATAATTTTTCACCAATATTCATTCCCTTTGGAATTTTTTAGGAAAGATGGATGTCATATAATTACATAAATAGGATCTAGGTTGAATCCATCCAACATCTAGGATATTCCACAATTGTTTCTTTTGCATTTCTTGACTCTCAACATGAGATAATTGGTGGGTAGGGGTACTATTCAAGGGGCTTATAAAATATGATCAATATAATGTTCAATATTGCACTGTAGCAGTAATCCTTGCAAATAAACAAACATATCCTAATATTAATCGAAGGGTGTTGAAGGGAAGATGATATCTTCTACAACTATGCATTTATTTTAAGAGGGCATGCAACACATCAATGGAGACATTGATGGGGTTGGATTTTCTTGACAATTGCATCATTAATGAAGATTTGTGCTTCTATTTCAACAATGGCTTGAAACTTAAATATTAATCACCTTGGAATATGGTATATTGATCCATCCTTGCATCATAAATGGATTTGTGACATGTCTAAAGATGATATCCTAATATAAGAGTTGCACAATCCAAATGTGTGACATCGTATTCCATGGTATATTGAAAAGGAGAGATAGAAAATGTGACCATGTAGTAGTGATTAAACAAGAAATCATGCCATCATTTGTTACACATCCAAAAAGGTGTAAGTGAGGATGGGGAGTGGTAGGAAGGTTGAGTTCACTAAAAATAGAGGAAACACTCAATTTTCTTTTACTACCATTGTCTAGAACGAGGTGATAAGTATGGTATTCTAATTGACGATTATGAGTAGAAATATGTTACACAGTAATTTGTCACCATGCTCACTTCTCGTCCCTGATCCTAAAGTGCCCCGTGACAGACCCTCCACAATGTTTCCACTATGAAGAAATATGTAAAGATATTCCTTGAAGACTCAAAGAAAATATTTTTGGAGGATCACTGAAGGAACTTGGTTAAAACCCTAGTTTCCTGGGTCAGCGCGTTTCCTATTTTCATGCTCGCGCTGATGTTGGATTGACAGGTCTGGCTTAGCGCTACCAACACCCTTATTTATTGGGAAAACCGCGCTGATCCATTTCTCGCAGTGTTTCCTCAAATGGAGGATTACCTTCGACCTCTAGAAGTTCCAGGGCGATGAGTTGGTTGTTAAACGGTGGTGATAGAGTCAAGCTCTTTGATTTTTTATCTCATCCATGGGGGTTTTTCCCTTAGAAAGTGGACCTTCCTCCTCCTTTCATGGGATCCAAAACTCTTCTCCCTTCCTATAAATTGGTCCCCATCCTTCCACTACTGGTTGGTCATTGTTGGGCTAGTTTGAACTCTCGTGCCCTTTACATTCTTGCACTGTGTTAACACCTAAGTTGTTCGGGAGAAGGAATGCTTTAGAGCTTCGGTGAAGGACTCAAATTTTCACCAAAGGGAGGCCTCCAAAATCAAGGCCTCGGTTGTAATCTCTTACTTTCATATTTATCAATAAAAAATCTAATGTTTGCTTTCTATATTTGTCTAATATTTTATGCAAATATTCTTGTACTCCTTCATCTGCTATATAGCTAATGTTTATGATTATTATGTATTAGATTATGTTTGTTGTTAGCTCTTGATCATTCGCAGGTATTCATGTGCCACCAGTAGAAAGGAGCGAGCCTAAAAGGATCGTGGATCAAGCTCATCATCAACGGGTTTGAGCATAGCATCAGGAAAAATGTACCTCTATCTCTTTTCTTGCCGCATTTTAAATATTTGCTAAGAAATATTTGGATTAGAAAGCATCTCAAGTTGATAGACCCACTCTAGGGCTAGAGATATCACCTTTGTCTGCAGAGGGGATTTATCTTGACAACATAATTGGCGACTCCGCTAGGGAACTTAGCCTCTTAGCCTTCCTTTCTCGGACTAATCTTGGATCAGTTTGACCGATCACTAAAATCTAAGCTTGCTTAGGTATCTGTTAGTTTTCATAGGGTTTGATAGTCATTTCAAAGTGTCAGATCTGGTTTTGGTGTGAAACGCCTTTTTGTTTTTCCTTGTTTTTTTTTTTTTTTTCTAAGTAAAACTAATTCTATTATGTATAAAGATTACTGATACAAAACTGCCACAGTGTGAGCTGTGAGAGCTTGAACACTGGGCTTGATAACCATGCTTGTCCAAGAGAGTCTGGATTGCCCTTGTAGGGAAACCAGTCCTTTTAACAAAAATATTTTGACCGCCCTTAGAAGAGAAACCGGTCTACAGTTCATACTTAACAAGATAATAGAGAAAAAGATACAGAGAGTAGTAGTCAGCCTTTCCAGCTGAGCATTAAAGAAAAAGAACAAAAAATTCCAATAGTAATTGGTCAAAAATACCAGAAAATTTTGAGAGCTGTGAGTATCACGGTTCATGAGCCTGAGTCAGAGATTCCTCCACAATCCTGCAACCATAATCATCGCTGCTATCATCCGTGCCACCTCTGAGATTGCCTTCTTTGCCAATGTCTGCCTCCACCATGCGCAGCGCCTACATGGAAGATGGAGTGAAGTCTACAGGCAATACTGAGCTTTCGGGGGAGCTGGGGATGGGAGGGGGCAGTGAAGAGGTTGCAGGGGTCGGTGCAGGGAGAGGGGACTCTTCACGGATAGTTACTGTGACGAAGGCTGTAATAATGGGACGGTTAGAGGAGCATTCAAAGCGAAAATCAGCCCGCTGGGAGGTTTGATGAATAGGGAGGCTTGCAGGCTCAAGAGAAATAGGAGGGATTGCACAATTGGGGGGGTCAGTAGCAGGAGGGGGGAAATTCCTTTCGAAACGAACAGAATCACCATGATGGCGCTGTCTTCTGAACCTCTGTGCATCCTGAGACTGGTCCAGTGCCTCATCAGATGAGGAGGACCGCGAGGCAGAACTTGCAGAAGGGCGAAATCGAGCTCCACGACCCCGACTAGTGCCTCCCCGGCACCGCATACGGTGGCGAAGGCGCGACATGGAGGCAGAGGCGGTGTGATGAAATCTTCCATAGAGGTGGCAGACAGAGAACACAGAGGCCCAGAGAGGGGAGTTGACACTGCTCAAAGAAGCCGACCGAGCACAGCGCGGAGAAGTAAAACCACCGAAATGAGCCGCCCAAGCACAATAAGGAGAATTGAAACTACATAAGAGACTGTGGGTGAAATGGTACCCGGGAAGCGGCTCAAAACAAGAAAGCAAGGTGCAATGGCGACCAGTGTGCGTTCTTATGCTGGATTCAACAAATCCAGGAGGGCAAGCACCGCTAAGAGGAAGCGGGGAGCCTCCACTGCAATTACAACCATCCGAACTATCCAGAATGAATTCCATTGCCAAGTGAACCGCCATATGAAATTTCATGGGCGTCGAGGTAGAGGTATTAAAGACTGTTCGAGCTGGCGAATTTAAGACTGCATTCAATCTTGTGCAGAGGGCCATATGGCCACCCCATGCGAGCTCCTTCAGGAGACGCGTAGGGTGCCATGTCCCATCAAGCCTCAAATGCATCCACATCCGGCGTGTTTTTCCTTGTTTTTAGAGACCAACACGTTTTCTATTTTCACAGTAGCGTTGCCAGCGCTGTTCTATATAACACATCCGCACCGATTTGTCTTTCAACACCCTTCTACTTATCACAGAAGCAGTGATCTTTGACCTCAGAAAAGTTAAGGTTTCCCCTTGCTTTTTCCAGTGTGTCCTCGCCCATGAAGCATGTCTGTAGAGTCTCAGTGACCTCCTGCCTGTGTGTTTGACTTGCTTGTCTTCTTTGAGCGAGTGTTTTCTTCTCTTTGACTTGTTTGCGAGTTGGGAAATATTTCGCCATTTAAAACACCATTTTTCGCATTTCTTTTGACTTGGTTTGAAGTTTTTTGTCATATGCACTGTTCATCATTTCATTTTTGATCTTACCTTCAACTTAGTGTGAAACATAAGATCACAAATTTTTTGAATCACAAGTCTAGAAGAGTGTGTCTTTTTCTGAATTAAAAATAAATTGAAAGTGATTTTCATTTTAGTTTTGATTTTTCTTGTCTTTATCATTTAAAAAAAAGGGGGTGAGTGAAAAGCATTTCATTCGTATATTTTTTAAAGTGATTTTGATTCCCGTTTGATTGAAAGAAAAGTGAAAAGTATTTTTTTTTATTTTCTTTGTTCGTTTCGTTCATTTTACTTTTGATTTCATTTCAAAGTAAAAAGTAAAAAATAATAATATCATTTTATGCATCTTAGCATGAAAGAGAAATGTTTTCATTTTTTCAATAAGTTGCATTTTTGGGATAGTGAAAGTGATATGGTTAGGAAAAGCTTCATTTGCTGCATTATTGTTTGTTGCATCACTGTTTGAAACTCTTCCCTAAACCAGATAGCATTCATTGAATTGAAAAAATCATTTTCTTATGCTATTTGCATTATAGGTATTCAAGTGACATCATTTTGAGCAACATTCACATCATCATTTTATGATCAACTTACTATACAATGGAACAACAATCTTAATAAGTGAGAAACAGGTATTAAGAAGAATAAATACAGAGTATAAACACATAATCATCATGCATATAGACAACAGATATAAGTGGAAACCCATAAAGGGAGAAAACCACATATTATTATTATTGTGATGCAAAGGCAATCTCCAACTCCTTCCCACCATTGATTTTCTATAGGCTCCAACCTACGGGAGGCTCCTACCTCAATTATGCAAGCTACAACTTGCAAGGAAGCTCCAACTCCCAACTATTTTCTGCAGGATCCAACCTACAGGAGGCTCTAACCTCAACCAACTACAACTGACTTCTATCAAGCTACAAATTGATATGGAAGCACCAACTTCCTCACTCTTTCAAAAAACTTACTGATTTACCTGGATATCAGCTTTGTTCTGTTCCTTCTTTTCTGCTGTACATCAGTCTTCATATCTGCCATATATCATCTCTGCATCTTCACAGCATCTCTATCTTCTCCTGCTTCTTCTTACACTCTCTGCCTCATTTCTCCATTCTCTAACCTATCTATGCATATCAATGTGATATCATTTATAGAGTTCACCTCATGACTGTTTTCATTCCACAGGGAATTCGAAGTGAACAACCATGACTCTTTGCCTTCTGCCTTCTCATTTCTTTATCCAGCATATTCAGAAAAATATTACAATATGTATACATTTCAACATTCCAGTGGGATATTTCTTTGCCTCCGGAGAGTTTCCTTTTCATCACAAACAATATAAAATCAATTAAAACATTTACAGTTTCAGTTACAATAAGAATTTCAATTCAACCCATTCAGTTCTTGGCTCACTGTGCGTTTGTCTTTTCTGCTGCTGTCTCTGTCTTTTCTAGTTTCTGAATACTCTCCTATTTTCCATGCATGTAGAATGCATTTCCCAAATTCTGTTCCAAATCTGGCAGCTTTACCAAAATTCACAGTATTTTTTATTGCAGAAGTTATTCATATGGTTCAAAACCACTCAACACATATACACTGCTTCTTCTTATAAGAACCAAATCATTCTCGGAAATATAACAAAAGACCCTTTTAACATAGCAAATAGTCTTTAGGGCCCACTTGTCGATTTTTTCTATTCCCCAATGCGATGAGCCTCCTCCGATGACTTCCGATTGTGATCACACCGTTTGCGATGGTTCCGATGCGATGAATCGCAATTGCAAACTTCAATAGCTTGTTCCATTGATCTTCCTTCACGCTGATGCGATGAATAACAATCAGATTGCTGGGATTAATTTTCACCGTCGCAATCACAATCGCAAACTTCAATGGTCCACTGTGCCTTTGGTCATCTGGTTTCTGTCGATGTGATGAGCAAGGGTCCCACTAGGCAGTACCTCGATATTTCAATTTTATTTGTTATATTTCTTCTTTACCCGTCTAAGCGCTTTAACAAAGGAAATCCTTATATTTTCGGGTTTGAAATCCAGTAGACCCCACTCCGACTTACTTTATGATCCAACGGTTGCTATCGACCGTGATCCAACGGTTGCGATTGGATCGCATCATCGCAATTGCAACATTCAATGACTCATTCCATTGCTCTTCCGCTCTGCCGATGCGATTAGAAATCTTTGATGTGGTAACTCACTGTAGATCCAACGACTGCCATTTATTGGGAACGGACGGTTGCGATTAAATCGCTCAATCGCAATTGCAACTTTCAACCTGTCATTCCTTTGTTCTTTCATTCCACCGATGCGATTAGAAATCGCCGATGCGATGAGATCTCCACCGTCGATCTTCAATCTCTGATAAGATCTCCGACGTCGATCTTCAATCTCCGATAAGATCTCCACCGTCAATCTTCAATCTCCGATAAGATCTCCGCCTTTCACGTGATGCGACCAATGTTAGATCTTCACCGATTTGATCCAACAAATATCGTGCAATATCACGCAATTTAATTGCACGGGGTTTAATCTTCAAAAATTATGCAACATTCATAGTTTTTAAAAACCACCTCTACATTACGTGTCAAGCAGAGACCCATATCGCGTTTTTTTGAGCAATTCTACTTACCGGTCTTGAGGTCGCGCGAGACTAGTTGTTTTGGGTTTTGAAACCCCCATTCCTATTCATCGTAGGGTCCCACCATACTTTCGCTGTTTGTTTAAATGAGCCTTAAGAATAGCGTTAATTCAGTTGTAAACATTTCGGCAATACATTTCTTAAGTAAAACTCTTCTGTACCCACCCTTCAGAACATTATACTATACACTTTCCCTGTAGGTCCCATGTCCTTATATCATCACATCACATCGCAACTCCGCTGCCTCTGTTTCATAGTCTACCTTGCTGCCTTTTCCGATCGCGATATGTGATCACATCGCAAACCAATTGCATCACATCTCAATTACACTGCCTCTGCTTCTATTCACTGTCTCTGCTTTGTCCGCTGCCTCTGTTCCTTATCTGCCTTGCTGCCTTTGCTGCCTTTTCTGCCTTGCTACCTCTTTGCTTCTTTGCTATCTTTGCTTCTCTCTTTGCTACCTCTGCTACCTCTTTGTTGCTATCTCTTCTGCTCTCTTTGCTGCCTCTGCTACTTGAATTCTCCTTTTCCTTATTGCTGGTTCTTCTCTATATAGTTCAGGTGCTGCTCCTGTCTTTTCCTTTGCTATCAATGACAATATTTCCAACAGTCTCCCCCTTTGGCATTGATGGCAATACACTCCTCTACTTTCCTTTTAGAAGACCCTTTATTTTGTTGCTTGCTTTTTCCTCCCCCTTTTACATCAATGGAAAAGGGTTGCACATTTACTAGTGTGGTTTCCAAACTTTGTCTATAAAACTCTGATCTTGAGGACCTGTTCCATGCACTGCTCACTAGCTTTGGCTCTTTTGTGACAATATTTGTTAACTGATCTCCCCTTGGAATGATGCTTTCTTTTCTGCTCTCCCCCTGGAATGATGCTTTCTTTTCATGTCAGAGAGTAACATCTGCATATACTACCCCTAGTTTGTCTCTTAGATATTCGAATGGATCTTTAGCAATAGGTTTTGTGAATATGTCTGCTATTTGTTCCTTTGTTGGTACATATTCCAACTTCACTACATTCTGTGCTACTTGTTCTCTGAGGAAATGGTACTTAATTGGGATGTGATTTGTTTTTGAGTGCAGTACAGGATTTTTTGATATACTTATTGCACTTGTATTGTCACATTTGATAGAAATAGGTTCATCAATGCTTACCTTCATGTCTTGGAGAGTTTGTTTCATCCACATTACTTATGTGCAACATGCTGCTGTTGCTATGTATTCTGCTTCTGCTGTAGATAGAGAGATAGAAGTTTGCTTCTTGCTTAGCCATGCCACCAGAATTTTTCCCAAATATAATGCACCTCCACTTGTGCTTTTCCTGTCATCCACACAGTTGGCCCAATCTGCATCTGTATAAGCTGTCAAAGTGAAGCTCTTGCCTTTTGGATACCATAGCCCATAATGTGCAGTTCCTTGTAGATATCTAAATATTCTCTTGATTGCTAGTAAGTGATTTTTTTTTGGTGCTGCTTGATATCTTGGCACCAGTCGTACTGCCAACATAATGTCTGGTCTAAAAGCTGTTAGGTATAGCAGACTTCCTATCATGGATCTGTAAATTTTTTGATCTACCTTTGTTGATCCATCATTAGCACATAGTTTGCATCCAGTAATCATGGGAGTTGACACAGGTTTGCAGTCTTCCATTTGAAACCTTTTCAACATTTCTCTTAAGTATTTTTCTTGCGAAATGAATATTCCTGTGTTCTTTTGTTGAATTTGAAGTCCTAAATAGAAGGTGAGCTCTCCAATCATTGACATCTCAAACTCTGACTTCATTTCTTCAGCAAATCCTTTTGCTAACTCATCTTTGTTGCTTCCAAACATGATGTCATCTACATACACTACTAAAATTAAGAGTTCATTTTCATTAGCCTTTATGTACAAATTGCTGTCTTGAACCCTTGTTTTTGCAAGTATTTGTCCAGCCTTGAATACCATGCCCGAGGAGCTTGTTTTAGCCCATATAAGGCTTTCTTTAATCTACACACATAGTCTTGTTTATCTGTTAAGGAGAATCCTTCAGGTTGTTCCATGTAGACTTATTCCTCTAGATCTCCATTCAGGAAGGTAGACTTCACATCCATTTGATATACCTTGAAATTGTGATAACATGCAAAGGAAAAAAACATTCTGATTGCTTCCATTCTGGCTACAGGGGCAAAGGTTTCATCATAATCAAGACCTTCAATTTGTGAATATCCCTTGCATACAAGTCTGGCTTTATTTCTGATTACCTGCCCTTGTTCATTCATCTTATTCTTAAATATCCATTTTGTGCCAATGACATTTTTTCCAGTGGGTCTTGGAACTAATTCCCAGGTATTGTTCTTCTCAATTTGATCTAGTTCCTCATTCATAGCATTTACCTAGTTTTTGTCTTTGCTGGCTTCTTTGAACTTCTTTGGTTCTATTTGAGATAGCATGGCTAGGTATACTTCTTCTATCTATACAGCTAACTGTCTTCTATTCTGGACTCCCACATTCTTGTCCCCAATGATTTGATCTTCTGGATGATTCTTTTGAGTGTGTATTGAGGGACCTTTTGAGTTTAATTTAGTATCTTCTGTTGTGTTGCTCAGTTCATCATTATCTTGGTTCTCTTCTTCACGATCATCTGGACGATTGCTGCATCTTGTGCTTCTTGTTTTTTTTGGTAGTTCTTCATCAAATCTTACATCAATGCTTTCCACAATTTTGTGTAGTGTTTTGTTGTAGCACCTATAACCCTTACTCTTGGATGCATATCCTAAAAATATTCCTTCATCTGCTCTTGCATCAAACTTTCCCAGATTTTCATCATTAATTTTTATAAAACACTTGCTTCCAAAGACTCTAAAGTGCTTGATTGATGTTGGTTTACCATGCCATAATTCGTAAGGAGTCTTGTCACAATTTGGTCTTAAATGAGCTTTGTTAAGAATGTGAATAGCTGTGTGTACTGCTTCTGCCCAGAAAGTTTGGGGAATGTTACTTTCTTGCATCATTGCTTTGGCAATCTGTTGTACTGACCTGTTTTGTCTCTCTTCCACTCTATTATGTTGAGGTGTACCTGCAATTGTAAACTGCTGTTTTATCCCATGCTCATTGCATAGGTCTACAAAATCATAGTATGTGAATACACCTCCTCTATCTGATTTGATGCACTTTAGCTTGCATCCTGTTTGATTTTCTGCCAGTGCCTTGAATATCTTGAATTTTTCAAGTGCTTCCGATTTATATTTGAGAAATGCTACCCATGTCATTCCGGACAAGTCATCTATTATTAGCATGAAATAGGATTCTCCACTTGGTGTTTTAGTTCTTGAAGGTCGACACAGGTCCATGTGAACAAGCAGAAGAGGTCTACTTGTAGATAGTTGCTCTTTGGTCTTGAAAGATGTGTGGGTTTGCTTGCCTAGTTGGTAGGATTTACATATGGTATTTGAAGGCTTCTTTATGACTGTCATATCTCTGACTGGATTTTTCTTGCTTAGAATTATGATGTGGTCAAAGTTTAGGTGTCCCAATCTTCTATGCCATAACCATGATTCCTCAGGTTTGCTAAGGTGGCATGCTTCATTCGCTTCTTTCACTATGTAGACATTACTTTCTGTTCAAACACCTTTGATCAAGGTATTTCTTGTGGTGCTTGATCTTACTTCACATTATTGTGATCTAAAAAGAACCTCACAACATTTGTCACATATTTGACTGACACTTAGCAGATGAGCTTTCAGCCCATCCACAAATAGTACATCTTGAGCCTTTCCTCTTCCATTTTCTAGACTGACTGAGCCTTTCCCTTTGATTTTCCCTTCTTTATCATTGCGAATGTTACATTCCCAGATTTATTTTCATCAAAGGTTACAAACTTGCTTCTATCTCCAGTCATATGTTTTGATAATCCACTATCTAAATACCATTGGATTTTCAGGTCTTGAGCTATTAGAACCAGGTCACATTTATTCACCTTCTTTTTCCACTGCAGGCAACTATTTGTTTGGCACCTTTTCTGAGAAGATGGACCACATTCTTTGAGAGGACATTGGGAAGACATATGTCCGATTTTGTGGCATACACAACATTTGATCATATGTTTAACAAGATTTTGAGTACAAGTGAAATCTCCATAATTCATAAATCTCCTTGAGGTTTTGAACCGCAGTCTTTGACCATATGTTCTGCACTCCTTGGCTTTATGGCCGAATTCCTTACAGTAAAAACAATATCCGTAAAAACAATGAGCATACCTGACAAAGGGTTGTCTTCTCCATTTTCTTTCTTGAGGGGTTCTTGTCATTTTCTGCATCCTTTGCTGGTTGGACTTGATTTGATTTTTCTTACAAAATGCTGCAGTATGTCTAGGTTTGTGGCAGGAAAAACAAGTGATCCTTCTCATAGGAGGAAAGAACCTTCTTTGACAGCTTCCAAATTTATTCAATTCATCCTTAGGAGTGTATGAGCCTTTAGTAGTTGATTCTTTCATTCTCTCATACTCTATCCTTTCATGTTGCTGCTTATTTCTATTTGTTTCTTTACAAATCACGTTCTTGCTGGCTTCTACTTCTGTAGGAATCTTCTGAGCTGCTTCATTATCCTTTACAACTTTTACAAAAATGATATTCCTGTTATCTTCTACCTTGGACTTACTTTCTTCTCCTTCATAGCCTATCCCAGTCTTTATCAGTGGAGACCTTTGAGCATTTAGAATTTGGTCCAACTGTCTAGATCTTTTCATTTGAGGAGTATTCATTAATAATTCTCTTTGGGATTTTTCTAATTTCTTTCTCAGGCACACTACTTCTTCTTCCAATTTCTCTTGCTTCTGAATTTTTTCTTTAATTTGCTTAAGTAGAGTGTCTTCTAACTTCTTGCCTTCTTCAAGCTCTACTTTCAACTGAATGAAGTCTTCTGAGTTTTGTTCTTCTCTTACATTTTTGAGGAGAAAGTCTTTCTGTTTTCTACACTTTAGCTTAAGTCTGTCTATTTCCTCCAGGGCACTTCTTAGCTCCCCCTCAAGATCAACTTCACCTTCTTCCTCATCTTCTAGAAGAAATCCTTCAAGTTATTCCTTGGCCATCAATACAAATTCAGAGGTTCCCTCTTCATTGGAGGATTCATCTGAGCTTTCAGATGCACTGCTGTCTTGCTGAGCATACAATGATTTTATATTGTGTTTATTCCATTTCTGCCGGTTCTTTGATATGGTTTTCTCTATCTCTTGAGTCTAATTTTTTGTCTTCTTATAAGGACACTTAGATGCATAGTGTCCAACTCTTCCATAGTTAAAGCATTTAAATGGAAGTTTACCTTTATACTTTCCTGAGCCTCTTTCCAATCTTCTAACAAATTTGGCCTCTTCTTCATCAGAGCAGGAGCATGTATTTTCTTTTTCTTCTTTGTTCTTCTCTGTCTTAAAGGCTGCCTCCCTCACATTTGACCTCCTCTATGGAAATCTCATCTCATAGGCTATTAGGTTTCCAAGTAATTGGTTCATGGTCAAATTTTCCCAATCAACTGTTTCTTCTATGGTAGAAACCTTGGGGTTAAAGCTGAATGGTAAAGATCTTAGAAATATTTTGAACAATAACACATTATTTGATGGTTTCTCCTAGAGCTTTCATGTTATTCACAATTTCTGCAACCCTTAAAAAGAAGCTGGCAATGTCTTCATCGTCATTCATTTTTATATTTTCAAACTGAGCTCTATAGACTTGAAGTTTCGCTATCTTCACCTTTTTGTATTCCTCATGGATGTTTTCTAGAGTATCCCATATTTCTTTGACAGTATCTTTATGCATTACTTTGATAAATTCTTCCTCAAATAGTCCATTTAAGATTGCATTCATGGCTTTTGCATCAACTACAAAATATTTTTTGGCTTCTTTCTCTGAGTCAGTCGCCTTTGGGGCATATCCCAATTCCACAGCAGCCCAAACTTATATTTCTAGAGACATTATGTACGTCCTCATTCTTATTTTCCAGAAGGCATAATTTGCACCAGTGAACAAAGGGGCTTTATTTGTTGAGCATCCTTCTAGACTAGCCATCTTGGGGACCAAGGATCTCCTTCCAGTTGTTAAAATGATACAGAAGGAACCAGATCTGATACCAATTGTTGAACCCTTTTTTAAACTGAGAGGGGGGGGGGGGTGAATCAGTTTAATGCAGTTATGTTCTTTTTAAACTTTATTTTATACTCATTCACATCATCATTTTATGATCAACTTACTATACAATGGAACAACAATCTTAATAAGTGAGTAGCAGGTATTAAGCAGAATAAATACAGAGTATCAACACATAATCATCATGCATATAGACAATATATATAAGTGGAAAACCATAAAGGGAGAAAACCACATCTTATTATTTTTGTGATGCAAAGGCAAGCTCCAACTCCCTCTCACCACTGATTTTTTGTAGGCTCCAACCTACGGGAGGCTCCTACCTCAATTCTGCAAGCTAAAACTTGCAAGGAAGCTCCAACTCCCAACTATTTTATGCAGGCTCCAACCTACAGGAGGCTCCAACCTCAGCCAGCTACAACTAACTTCTATCAAGATACAACTTGATATGGAAGCACCAACTTCCTCACTCTTTCAAAAAACTTGCTGATTTACCAGGATATCAACTCTGTTCTATTCCTTATTTTCTGTTGTCCATCAGTCTTCATATCTGCCATATATCATCTCTGCATCTTCATAGCATCTCTATCTTCTCCTGCTTCTTCTTACACTCTCTACCTCATTTCTCCATTCTCTAACCTATCTATGCATATCAATGTGATATCATTTATAGAGTTCACCTCATGACTGTTTGCATTCCAAAGGGAATTCAAAGTGAACAACCATGACTCTTTGCCTTCTGCCTTCTCATTTCTTTATCCAGCATATTCAGAAAAATATTACAATATGTATACATTTCAACATTCCAGTGGGATATGTCTTTGCCTCTGGAGACTTTCATTTGCATCACAAACAATATAAAATCAATTAAGACATTTACAGTTTCAGCTACAATAAGAATTTCAATTCAACCCATTTAGCTCTTGGCTCACTGTGCATTTGTCTTTTCTGCTGCTGTCTCTGTCTTTTCCAGTTTCTGAATACTCTCCTGTTTTCCATGCATGTAGAATGCATTTCCCAAATTCTGTTCCAAATCTGGAAGCTTTATCCAAAATTCACAGTATTTTATATTGCAGAAGTTCTTCATATGGTTCAAAACCACTCAACACATATACCTTGCTTCTTCTTATAAGAACCAAATAATTCTCGGAAATATAAAAAAATACCCTTTTAACATAGTAAATAGTATTTCGGGCCCACTTGTTGACTTTTTCTCTTCCCCGATGCGATGAGCCTCCTCTGATGACTTCTGATTGCGATCACACTGTTTGCGATGGTTCCAATGCGATGAATCACAATTGCAAAATTCAATAGCTTGTTCCATTGCTCTGCCTTCACGCTGATGCGATGAATCGCAATCGGACTGCTGCGATTAAGTTTCACCATCGCAATTGCAATCGAAATCGCAAACTTCAATGGTCCACTGTGCCTTTGGTCATCTAGTTTCCGTCGATGCAATGAACGAGGGTCCCACCAGGCAGTACCTAGGCATTTCAATGTTATTTTTTATATTTCTTCTTTACCCGTCGAAGCGCTTTAACAAAGGAAATCCTTATATTTTCGGGTTTGAAATCCAGTAGACCCCACTCTGACTTACTTTATGATGCAACGGTTACTATCGACTATGATCCAACGGTTGCGATTGGATTGAATCATCGCAATCGCAACATCCAATGACTCGTTCCCTTTCTCTTCCACTCCACCGATGCGATTAGAAATCTCCGATGCGGTAACTCACTGTAGATCCAACGGTTGCGATTAAATTTCTCAATCGCAATCGCAACTTTCAACCTGTCATTCATTTGTTTTTTCATTCCGCCGATGCGATTAGAAATCTCCGATGTGATGATATCTCCACCGTCGATCTTCAATCTTCGATAAGATCTCTACCATCGATCTTAAATCTCCGATAAGATCTCCGCCGTCGATCTTCAATCTCTGATAAGATCTCCGCCTTTCGCATGATGCGACCAACGTTAGATATTCACCGATCTGATCCGATGGATATCGTGCAATATCATGCAATTTAATTACACGGGGTTTAATCTTCAAAAATTACGCAACATTCGTGGTTTTTAAAAATCACCTCTACATTACGTGTCAAGCAGAGACCCATATCGCGTTTTTTTGAGAAATTCTACTTATTGGTCTTGAGGTCGTGCAAGACCAGTTGTTTTGGGTTTTGAAACCACCGTTCCTGTTCATCGTAGGGTCCCACCATACTTCTATTGTTTGTTTAACTGAGCCTTAAGAATAGTGTTAATTCCTTTGTAAATGTTTTGGCAATACATTTCTTAAGTAAAACTATTTTGTACCCACCCTTCGGAACATTATACTATACACTTGCCCTGTAGGTCCCATTTCCTTATATCATTGCATCGCATCGCAACTCCGCTGCCTCTGTTTCATAGTCTACCTTGCTGCCTTTGTCGATTGCGATATGTGATCGCATTGCAAATACAAACATCACATCGCATCACATCGCAAACCAATCGCATCGCATCTCCATTTCACTGCCTCTGCTTCTATTCACTGTCTCTGCTTTGTCTGCTGCCTCTATTCCTTATCTGCCTTACTGCCTTTGCTGCCTTTTCTTCCTTGCTACCTCTCTGCTTCTTTTCTATCTCTGCTGCTCTCTTTGCTGCCTCTGTTACCTCTCTGTTTCTATCTCTGTTGCTCTCTTTGCTACCTGTGCTACTTGTCTTCTCCTTTGCCTTATTGCTGGTTCTTCTATGTTATAGTTCAGGTGCTGCTCCTGTCTTTTCCTTTTCCATCAATGACAATATTTCCAATATTTAATTGAAATTTTAATCAAGATCATTTTAAAATGAACTCCAATTAACCTAAGGAGCATTTGAAATTAACATAAACATTTAGAGGTCTATGCTAGAGATGTGTTTTGATGTCGTTAAACATAGGAACTGTCGTTAACAGTATGCATTACAATCCGTGGGTGGTATCTTGTCCCACATATGGAAGTATATTGATGTATGATAAGTATATCTGGGGCGCTATCATCGAAATATTACGAATTAGACAACACTACTATGGATTTGAATCCCACGTACCGTTGCATATATTTTGGGAGACACCATTAGGTTGCAAGCCTGCCATAGGTAACTGAGTCGAACGCCTTGTAAACGTGATACACCAAACATAACATTTGGGGAGATTGGTTTCCATACGTTAAGTCCTTAGTAAATTTATTTGCTAAGGAGTATAATTTAGTTCAAGGATACCTGGTAATCGTTTATGCCTAGTTCACCCTTTTTGATTTATTTTGTCACTTGTGTTTAATTTCTAAAATTTACTACCCACAGAATAACATCTTACCCGTGCACAACTCCTTAGAAAATATTAGGTTGAGACCAATGGCAATAGTTCCTAAGTTTTCTAATCAAGGGATCCCCTCTAATGGGAATCCTTGTCCCTCTCCTTCTCTTGGAAATATTGGTGCTCTGTATATGGCAACGTTTCCCCTTCCGGGATTTACCATTGGTTTTCCATTTTTGTTATTTTCAACCCCCATGGTTTCAAATGTCCAATCTACTTCTCAACCAAGTTCGACTCTAGCTAAAAAGTGTCAACCTATTGTTGATCCTAAAGTTGACCCCTTGCCTTCTTCGTCTAGTGAAAGTTTGGATTCTAGTAATCAGGAAGCTAAGAAGAAGAAGAAGAGGACGGAGAAGAAGAATAAAAATAACACAAACATCACTACTGATACAAATGATGTTGAAAAAAATTCCACTCATCCCCGCAAAGTCAAATTCCCTTTAAAGTTATGTAAGGGTGATCACCTTCTTAGGGATTGTCTTGGCATTCCCAGGATATTAGAAGTATGGTCCACCGACGCAAATCGGCCTTTTTCATCGACCTATGGAGATCATGTTGGTGATGAACCATCAACTAGTAATAATAAGGCCCATGGGGAAAAGGAGAAAGTCAAATTTCCCTGTAAGTTATGTGAATGGAATCATACCATTCACCTCTGTCCTTATATGGATGAATCCTCGAAAGTGTTGGATAACCTTACAAATTCTTATCCTTGTCTTCCAACTGGTTATCAGAAGATTTTCCTCGATCCTCCGCTAGTTTATTAGGTGATCGATCAGAAGTTATCTCTGGTCAATCCCAATCTCTCTAAAATTAAATTCCATGAGTCCGTTCCTGACCAACCATTGGTTTAGAAAACGGTCGACCCGATTCTAACTTTAGTTGTTCAAGTCTCTCCTATAGAGAGTGCACCTCATACCACTCAGGTTATTATTATTTCTTCAGATTCTCTTAAATTGGAGGGAAATCCTCCCATTCCCATTGTACAAGACGGTGATCCTCCCATTCCCATAGCACCCCCTCCAAGTAGTCTGGTTGCTTCCTTGAATTGGAGTCAACTGACATGATATCGCCTTATTTCTTATGTTCCCTTTGAGATCATGGTACATGCCTATAATGTGTCCATACCTAGCACGATAATAGATGAAGGCACATCTATTAGTATTTTGTCCTCAACTACTTGGAAAGCTTTCGGTTCTCCAAATCTTGTACCTGTTACCCAGAATTTGTTAGATTTTAATAGAGGAACTAGTCAACCATTGGGGATCCTTCCTAAGTTTCCTATTACTTTGGGAGGAAATAATTTCTATATAGATTAGATGGTTTTCCAATGCCCTTTGGACTTTAAATTACTCCTTGGGCATGACTATACTTATGTCATGGGAGCTCTTGTCTCTTCTCTCTTTCTTGTGATATGTTTTTCTGCATGAAGGAAGGATTGTGACCATTGATCAACTTCCATTCATTGGTCATAATTTGGCTCCCAATCAACCATCATCACTTAATGATTCTTACATGCAAGTGGTATCTTCCCCGTCACAATTTAATTATGTGGCAACCTGTTCCATGCTCGTGTTACCGATGACATGGTCAGTGATACAGTGCATCATGTACTCGGGGCATTGGACCCTAATTTCCAAAGTGTTTTTCTCCCGTCTTATGAGACCCTCTTGGAAGTCATGACCTCTTATGGGCCATGAGAAATGTTTTTGGAGAAAATTTCCTTGTCTTGTGTCAAGCTCCTTAAAAAATGAAACAAGGTGTTCGGAGCATAGTTCCTTTTCTTGTGTCGAGATCCTTAAAAAAATGAAACAAGGTCTGTTGGAGCAAAGTTCCTTTTCTTGTGTCGAGCTCCTTAAAAAATGAAACAAGGTGTTCGGAGAAAAGTTCCTATTCTTGTGTCAAGCTCCTTAAAAAATGAAAAAAGCTCTATGGAGTAGAGTTCCATTTCTTGTGTCAAGCTCCTTAAAAATGAATCAAGCTCTCCGGAGCAGAGTTATTTTCTTGTGTCGAGCTTGTTAAAAATGAAACAAGGTGTCATGAGGATAGTTATTTTACTATGTCAACCTCGTTAAAAAATGAAACAAATCCCCTTTCAATTCAAGCCTTTGGTTAGATCTCGTAAAATTCCAGTCGAGTCTTTCAATTGATCTCGTAATTGAACCTTCATTCCATCCACCTGTTAGTAGCCAGTAGTCTACTTAGGTGAGTGAGCTGAAGCTTGGGGGGCATGTACCTTGAATTGAGTCACCATGATGGGGGCATGCAAAATTAGTTCAAGCATAGTTTTCCTTTGTTTCAAGCTTGTGTAAAAATGAAACCAATTTAGCATATTTTCCCATGTTTCAAGCTTGTGTAGAAATGAAACCATCTTCAAGGGTTCTTAAGCAAAGTTTCCTATGTTTCAAGCTTGTGTAAAAATGAAACCATTTCAACTTTACCTCTCATGATTACCCTTTTATTTGCCTCTTCTGCTAGATGAACCTCGGTTTTCTCATTTCCTCATCACCATCTTCTTGGAAAATCATACACTTTCACTTGGTTTTTACCCTTGCCTGGGGAACCACTGCGATGAGTGGTCTTGTTAGCCAAGCTATTCAACTTTAATTGTTTTGAGTAGTTCCACCATCACTAGAACTCGTTGCTATCATTTATACCACTCATTCCACCAGGAGGAGTTAGCTTTAAAATATTTTCTGACTCTCGAAAAAAGAAAATATTGTCGAGTACTTGTCATTCTAACTCATTAAAGTGAATAAATTGACGTGGTATTAGTATATGTCTACCCCTTTTTTGGATTGAGATTAACTATTTATGAAAAAGGAATACCTTGATTAAACATGGTCAAGAGGTTCTCTTGGATATTGTTTTCTATCTTTTCAGATTCGAGGCACGATTTACGAAAAGGGACATGATTGAGTTTTATTTTCTATTTCTTTTCAAACTCCTTAAAGATGAAAATTTATCGAGTCACCCTTTCATTGGACTCGTTAAAGTATTAAACGACGAAAGACTTGTCACCATGACGAGACCGAGTTTCTCCTTCCTAGGGCTCGTTAAAATTACTACGATCGATTCATTCGAAGAATGAACTTAAATGCTCAACATCTGTTATCCTCTTCACGCTAGCTATAAAAAATAAATAGGTACTTGTTAGCAATAACGGGGGAAAATTGAAAGTGAAAATCCTATGTGTATAATGGGCAGCTTGTTGCTCTTTAACATGACACTCATCTGTAGTTCGTGTCGGGTTGGGGATATCCTTCATTCATCATTTTTCCTCAGTGGGTTGGGAAATCCATTTGCCTCTTATTCGATCACCATTTTTTTCATCATGACCTCTGATCGCATTTGAGTCAAATGCTGCCACACTTCGAAGTCGTGTCACCAATATGTTCAAGATAAGTCCTTCTCGTCAAACATCCTTTTCTTATTTGACCTCTTCTGTTACAATCCCAAATCACTACTATCATCTTGAGATATTTGTTGTTTTGTGTCAATGATATGGGAACCATTATGGCCCTCCTTCAAAGTATTACTTCCTATCAACTTTAGATCATTATCTGGGAAGGTGGTTTAGAAACTTCTTTTCAATACCTTGGAGCTTGCATGCCTGAATGGAAAGTTATTTGTGTTTGATGAAAAGTTCACATCATTATCCTTCAATTGAATGATCCTGCAAGTGCTTGAATTCAACACATTCATTCACACTTTTAGATTGTGCTGTTGTACCTTGAGGTCCATCATCATTATTGGTGGTTTCTCGTGTTCGTTAACGGTTTTCATCATTGACCGGTAATCAAGTGGTTTCTACCATGTTCGACACCAGCACATCTATTCACATGGCTACATTTGTACATTGGGTTGATTGAGATCACGGTGGAGACCCTAGGTCACATCTGATTTTGATCCCGGTTGCGGGGATTTATTGAGTATTCATGATTGTATACATGATCCTATATATATAGATGGATACATCCATACTGTGGATCCATTTCTATGATATATTTTAGAAATATGGCTACAACCATGACGTGGGTTCATGTGTTAGTTGATGCCTAGTGCAGAGTTACGTGGTTAGACATATTTGTACCAGATGTTATCACAAAATTGTACTTAATTAGCTGATCATCAAACAACTCTATGTAACTGTTTCAAACCAGCTTTTGACTGAAGCTTAGGCTCTTCAATCTGAGAGGGCTCTCTCAAAGGGATTTTATGATATTGGTTAATGATAGTATTAGATGGCTAACTCTATAGAATTTGTATCTTATTTTTTATGATTGTAAGTTGAAAGAATGCAGATTTTCTACCATTGGGCTTATGGAGTCAACAATCAATAGTTTCAGTGGCAAGGCTTCTTTACATGGAAGCTAAGGTAGATGAGGGTCTTTAACAAAGGTAAATCACACATAAAAAATAGGGCAACACAGTCATTTCATCACTAAAGGAAGTCAGAGCATAAACTTATGAATTCTGAGTAATAGAGATGAAATATACTACAATTAGTAAGCATAAATATATAGATCAAAAAGACATTAAAAAACCCATGAGAATATCTGGTCTGTCAAGAAGAAAGTCACTCTGTATTACTGATATAAGTCAAATACATAAAGCAGCAGTTTAGTACAAAAAATCTCCAACCTTTCACTACTTCGATGCTTTGCCTTTTAATATACAATCTTTAACAAGGATGATTTTCCTGATGGCTATTTTCATCGAATTCTCCTATGACACATCACATAACTTCAAAACATGACTTCTAACAAGAAAATGATAGCTAACCCTTAAAGAAGACATTTCCTAATAGGACTCAAACTCCTATTTATTACATCACTCTATCTTATCTTTGAAACAATTAAATGATGGTTACAACATAAGTGTCACATGCTCGAAAATCCATAACATAGTTCATCACTACTTTACATATTAAAAACTCTCCTAGACATGTGGAACAAAACCCTATTTTTCAGGAATCCCTAATCCTTATCTTCAACAAGATCTTTTGTTGATGAACTGTCTCCACAACACTTCCTTCGAGTCATAAATGTTTGATTTTAAGGTCCCTTGACATGTTGGAGGAATCCAACTATCCAAAACTGCCATTAAGATGCTCTAAAACCTTCAAAAGTAGCTTGCTATGAAAACATGACAGTTTCGTTGCGAGCTTTGGTAGCATTAAAAAAGAAGCTTTTGCACCCAAAAAATCTGTTCTTTTGTTGTTCCATGGTTTCAACCTAGTCATGACACATCACCACCATCATTCTACCTCCTTGAAAACCGCAAAAAGTGAATTTAGAGGCAAAAAGGTTACTACAGGTTTTTTCGTAGAGTTTTCCTGGCTTTAAGCCTAGGAAACACTACGCAACTATGTAAAAGTGTAGAAATTCCAGATTTCTAAACTGTCTCCAAAAAGTGACCTCCAACTGTAAAAACTTGATCTTCAGCATGCCATGAACCTTCTAAAACACATTCAAAATCAGCTTAAGTCTTCTGTGGTGTTTCCTCTTCATTTATGATTAGTTGAGCTATGGGCTCCTCAATGACAGTCATCTTCAAAACTTTCTTCTCTATATGTTCATGAATCAATTCTAATTGATCTTGAAGGTCTTTGACTTGGTTCTTCAGTGTCCTATTCTTAGATTGTAAATGCAGGTTCATTTTTATGATATGTTTAATCTCTCCTCTCAATGGCTGAGTCCATTTGATCAATTTCTCTGTGTTATCCAAGGTCTTTGACACACTTATGACCTATTCTTCCCAAATTTATTTCATTTTTTCAAACTGTACCCTCTGAACCTTGTGCTTCCTTGTCTCTTTCTTCAAGACTGATATTTCATCATTTTCCAGCTTCAACTGTTCCTTAAGGACTTCAATCTCTGTTTTTTCAATGATTTTCTCTTTACCCTTCCTTTTTTTAATGACTAATTCTTCTTCTGCAGGTGAGGAAAGGTCTATGATGCTTGGTATTATCTGAGTAGTTTCAATGAAATTTTTAGCTTCTTTACTGCTTTCCAAGACCTTTCTAGCATGTCTTGTCATTGGTTTTCTAGCTTGAAACATGAATCCTGCATCTTCACCTGCAAACTTTAACTTTTTAGCTATTTTGGATTTCTTGAGCTTCCTTCCTCCCTCATCTATGTCTTCAGCTTGGACTATGGGAGTTTCTTCAATATCAATAGCATGTAAAATGTCCTCTAAGTTACCCTTAGCCACTGTTTGGCTCCTTGTAACCCTCTTGCTGCCATGTTTTGTCACTGTTGGATTTTTTTTTGCAGGTGTAACTTTGGGTGTATCAACCTTCTGCAAAGGCTTTGTCTCCATGATCACTGGCTTAATTTTCTCTACTACTGAAGGTGATGGGATATCTCTAGGTTTGGGAGTTATTTTAGGAGTGATAGCATCTACTTCAAAACCACTTATGAACTGAAAAGATGACCAGTCTCTACGTAATATCTTTAACTCCTCTAATACCAACAACTTGATCAAACCATGATGAAAGAGTGAGGTTTCATTTCCTTCTTTTTTAACTTAGACCTTATCTGAAATTTTAGCTAGACTTCTATATAAGTAAAAGGGTAAATCAAGAGACCTCTTACCCACAAATTGCAGTAGAAGCCTAAGGTGGTAGGAATAAACCATGTGATACCTCCCTTCACAGGTGAAGTACTTCTGAATAATTAGCAGCATCTTTGAGAAATTGTCTTTCATGTAGCTCCTTGGGATGGCATTTGTGAGATCAATCTCACTATGCTCTGTTTTGATGAATTCTTTACAGTCTTGCATGGTGAACTTGATAAATTTGAACCATTGTTATCCTTCTCTAGGGATTTAGGTTGCTGCTTCAATGGTATTTGGTGTTACTGTGAGGTTTAACATTCCAACCTTTGAAGCTTTCCCATTGAAACTGATATCAAACTCCTTAGAAACCTACAAATGGCAACCCTGTAGCCTTTGGAAAAACTGTAAACACCCTGTTCTTCTGAAAACTTCTAAGGAAGTTGGGTATTCATTTAACAAATTCATTTTTGATGGCTCATATCTGAGGCAATGGCCAAATTTTTTGGTTTTCTTCTTTGCATCCATGGTGATTTTATACCTTCTCAGCCTTGCTTGACTAGTGACACCTGCAACTTTTGAAAATGCCAACAACCAGCTTGGCTTGGTGAAACAACTCTCCAGAACTCAATAACATGCAAAGATGAAGCATAGAATGACAAAAGACTCAATTTGGTAATGTTTTAAAGTTTCAATGACATCTCAAGGATTAATCATGACTTATGCATGCTAAAAACAGTAATAATGACTTCATCCATGACCCTCGTACCTTGGAAATGACCCTAATTGATTCGAATGACATCCACCCTAACAATTCTAATCATGGACTGACACATTGCAACAGACATGACAAGACAAATAGAAATACCCTTTTTCGTAGCATGGTTAGTTCATTTCCTGGCAGTTTTGTAATGAAAACTGCCTTTTTACTGGGTAATACGCTACGAAAATAGAAAAATCTGGCTAAAGTAACCTTTTCAAATTCAAAAGCTTGGGAAATGAAATATGTCAGCAAATGATGACCGATGGGACATGATATGACTTGAATGGGGGTGGGTTTGGACCTTAGGATAGGTTAATATGAAAAAAATTAAAATTGTCCTTTAACAACTTGTGACAAATGAACCTTATGACCATATCTTTGACAAATAATGTTTCACTTTTTCTGAGTGATAACACTAGAGATGTCATATATTGTAATATGTTTTATTTGGAAGGCTTCTTGGTGGTGATATGAGTTCTTTGTCTTGGTTCGTAAATAATTTCAGCCATCACTCTCCGTTCTTCCTTCATGATTTAGGGGGCATCTGTTACACAGTAATTTGTCACCATGCTGTTGAGTAGGCAAATCCCATCTGCGGACAAAGGCGATCCCTCTAGCCCTAGGGTGGGTCTAGCAACAAGGGAACATGCTGGAATTTTAGAAACATAGCTTATAAATGAAAAATGAGTTGGGATAAATGACCTACCTTGGTCCAACGCTCTTGTCGTGGCTTGCAACAACGATCCTCCCATCTTTGTCTTCACACGTCGTGGTCCTTAAGTGATAATGTCCATGTACCTGCACAAAGAACAAGTGAATGACGACAACATATGAAAACATACTTCCATTTATAACTATTCGATTGGTCAAGGAGAATCAAACATTTTGCATATAATTAAACACAAAATTGGGACCAAAAAACAATCATGTATTAATGATAGAGAAAAGAAGTTTACAACCTTAATGCCTTGACGTTGCAGCCTCCTTCGACGGTTTCAGTTGGGTGTGTCTCAAGCATTCATCGGGGATTGGAATTGGTGAGGCAACATGCCTAAACTCTCTCTTGAAAATGGATTCTTCTCTACCTTCTTCTACACACCAGCTATAGTAATGACTATTCAACTAGCTGAAACAATGTGAGAAGGAAGTATTTATAGGAGAGGAGGGAGTGATTTGTGATCCCTCATAAGGTGGAAGAGAGGTATATCCCTTTGGGGAGTTGCAAAATTGTAGGAAATGAGAAGCCAAAGGGAGGAATTCAACGTTATTCAGTCGAACAAACCATGATGACTCCACTCATGAAGTTGTTAGGCATGGATATTTCGTTTCTATTTAAATTTTTTTTCAAAAACAACTAGGCGCGGGTGCTCTTTTGAGATAGAGCGCTAATGGGTGTAGGGTCTAGTGTTAATTTTCCCATTGGTGCAAGGCCATAACTTCCTACTAGCGCCAACCCAAAATCACATGTTTTTAGAGTGTTACACCATTTTTTGGTCATCTAACCCATTATCGTTAGATGAACCCAAGTACACCATGTAAGACTAATTTTACCCCAAGTAAAATCGCTTTAACCACATTCGTTTACATTTCTTGGTCATATTTAACCCAAAACAAGGTAATCAATTAAATAAATCATTATTTATTTAATTATTTCCTAAGAATAAGTTATTTAAATCACTATTTAAATACTATTCCTAGTTAAATTTGACTAAATCATTTTTAAATAATTAAATAAACCATTGTTTATTTAATTATATTCCCCTCATTTCCCTTAAATAATAAATAAATCATTTATTTATTTATTATTTATAAATAAAGGAATTGACCCAAGTCAAAAACCTTTTCCCTCCAACAAATATAATAAAATATTCCTAAAGGGTGATTCTAGAATGTGATTAATAATATTTTATTCATGCACCGAGTTCTAGAACACCCCAATATTTTTTTATAAATAGAAGGGTTTTCCCCATTCATTAGTCACCTCCATTGCATTAGATCCCACTAGATCTATTCTTGGTCACCAATTTCATTTGTTTGCATTTTGAACTCCCATTGAGTTCCATGTTTGATAGGGTTTTCCATATTAACCAAAGAGAGGAATTTTAGATCTGAAACACTGAGGACTTCCAAAGAACCCATCCCACTGAGGAGAACTGGAAAACACCTTTCTTGTTTTCCTCTCAGGTGCCCCATTCTTTAATATAATATAAGATTCTTTTTATACATTGTTCTTGTCTTGTCCATTGGATGCATGGAGCCATTTTACATTTTATCTGCTTAATGTCTTTTATGCTTAGATCTAATTTTATGCAGCAAACTTAAAGATATTTTGCAGCCATACTTGATGTTAGGGCTACTTGATATGCATAGCTAAAGTGATCTTTTACGACGAAAGAATCATACTAACAGAGAGTCTTCTTGAGGAATAATCAATAGAGGAAATGTTCTTGACATCCCAAGGGATGCAATGACACTTACAGCAAGGTATGACAATACACATAAGTCATTGAAATGGTCCTCCAATGTTTGAGATAGGGATTGTAGGGACGGTGACAAAATACTGTGTAAGACATGCTCACTTCCCATCCCTGATCCTGAAGTGCCTCGTGACAGACCCTGTGCAATGTTTCCACTATGAAGAAATATGTAAAGACATTCCCTTAAGAATCAAAGAAAACTGTCTTGGAAGATCACCGAAGGAACTTGGTCAAAACCCTAGTTTCCTGGGTCAACAAGTTTCCTAGTTTTATGCTCGCGCTGATGTCATATTGACAGTTCTGGCTTAGCACTTCTAGTGCCCTTATTTCTTGAAAAATCATGCTGATCCCTTTCTAGTAGTGTTTCCTCAAATGGAGGAGAAGCTTCAACCTCTGTAAGTTCTAGGGTGGCGAGTTGGTTGTTAAACGGTGGTGATAGAGTCAAGCTCTCTAATTTTAGAGCTTTGATCTCATCCATGGGGGTTTATACCTTAGAAAGTGGACCTTCATCCCCCTTTCATGGGCTCCCAACCTCTTCTCCCTTCCTATAAATTGGTCCCCTTCCTTCCACTAATGGTTGGTATTTGTTGGGCTAGTCTGAACTCTCGTTCCCTATACATTCTTTCACTATGATAATTCCTAAGTTGTTTTAGAGAGGGAATGCTTTAGCGCTTTGATGAAGGACTCATATTTTCACCAAAGGGAGGCATCCAACATCAAGGCCTAGGTTGTAAGCTCTTCCTTTCATATTTATCAATAAAAAATCTAATGTTTTATTTGTATGTTTTTATAATCTTTTATGCAAATATTCTGGTACTCCTTGATCCTCTAGATGGCTAATGTTTATGCTATTATGTATTGGATTACATTTTTTTTTTCCTCTTGATAATCCGTAGGTATTCGTGTGCCACCAGTAGCAAGGAGCGAGCCTAAAAGGATCGTGGATCAAGGTCATCATCAACGAGTTCGAACATAGCATCAGGAAAAAGGTACCTCTATCTCTTTTATTGTCTCATTTTGAATATTAGCTAAGAAAGCTTTTAATTAGAAAGTATTTCAAGTTTCTAGACCCACTCTAGGGCTAGAGAGATCACCTCTGTCTGCAAAAGGGTATTTATCTTGACAACAAGATCACTTCTCTAGTTTTCAGGGTATAATCGTGGGCCATAAAAATTAAGTTGGTATTAGGGGTATAAGGTTTGAAAATCTAATGACCTTTAAGTGTAAGGGTAAAATTAGGCATGTAGGAGATGTGTTACATTTTTGAAAGAATAAGGCCTTGGAAGGGGCTGATATTTGTAGCACACATCACTCCTAATATAAATGTGTGTTAGATTTAGAAATAGAGCAATAAGAGGGATTCCAAGACATAAGAAAGGATTCCATAATCATGGGAGGAAAGACAATGGAGATTGAATGGGGTGAACAAGGCTGGGTAGAGTGAGAAGATAATGCAATATGTTTCCTTATATTACACTTATATGTGAGTAATAGATTAAATGTTTGAGTGAGGTTATCACAATCAAATATTTCAACTCCAATGTGTAAAGAAGGAAAAAAATAGTAAATAATTTTATACAGAGAAGATGATATGGATCTACGATAGATAAATCTACACAAGGCTTAATGAAATGACCAATATAAGCTTGAATTAATTGGCCAAGGAATCATAAAATATGACATTGAAATGCCCATAAAAACCTACGATACCATGGTGGATAAAATCATTGTTATAATGCTTCACAAAACTACGTTGAAGAGGTCACAAGATTTTGATGTGGTGGTTATTACTGTATCTCCATGTAGAGGATAGAATATTTAGAATGATACTGCCACCTTTTCGATGCTATACCATCGAGATGTAGCATTTCTCATTCTAATTTATTTTCTTCAAATATCATGGGATGAGATGCAAAACACATGGATAGAATATGAAACCAACAATTAATATGATCATCATCCAAGTTTCTAGAATACTCGGGTAAGGCAATAGTAGCATCCAAATGTAATGAATTTAGAGTGTTAGATGACAGTTCCTTAATTTGGGTAAATACCTACATTACAATATGCAAAGTGTTAATGGAAATATACAAGATTTGTGGTAAAGAAACCTTTAAGTTGGAAAGATATCCATGAAAGACATCCATATATAAGAAGATCCCTTAAGGGAGTTGGATATCCTTGTCTCACTCAAGTGACATAATATATTTTTATTAGTGGAGGAGTATCCTCCAATATTTAGTGTGGTTGGGACAATGATTTACTAATAGGCAAGCCTCATGATATGTGTAAATTGGCCTTTGATCTTGGGAAAGTTATTCTCCAATAAGAATTGATATGGTTATCACAAAAATTAAATGTCTTTTGAAAATTACCATAGATATAGAGAACAAAAATAGATAAAACATATTCTCACACAAGATATTGGTCTTCTCCTATTATTTATACTAAATTTATTTGCTCAAAGTTGATCGAATCGAACACAACAAGATACTTTATTTAATGTTGGGTGTTCCACTAATTAGAAATGGCTCTAACATTATAATATTAAATGTTGGAAATATAAAAGTGGCTAGATATGGTAAAATATGCCTTTCACTTTCTTTAACCCCAGATCATATTGCAGGTGCAATTCGGGTAATTTATACCCCAAAGGAAAAATTATAAACATGGGTAGGGTAATGCAACTGATAACGTGGCTAAAGGTGATATCACTCATTAGTTATAACACTTTCATTGATAGGGTTCTACATGTCATTCACCTAGGTTCATGATGTCTCATAAGTCATTTTCATGAAATTTTTGAAAAATTTGCATATGCTGATGTCTACCCTAAGTCTAAACCCACCTCAAGCCATATCATATCAGTCAAGTCTACCTCATGTCATTTAGTTTTCATTCCCACGCTTTTAAATCAGAAATATATTACAATTGTCAGTTTTACACAGTTTCGTAGCAAATTATATGGAAAATCAATAGATTTCACTACGAAACTGCCTGACAGTTCCGTAGCGAATCTGTCAGTAGTTAAACGGTTTTCACTACAAAACTGGGTTTTTTCCTCCAGAGAGTGTCCGAGAAGTGTGAGGTGTCAAATTTTGATGGATGAAGACAAAGATGAGGTCATGCGAATTAGTTATCATAATTCCCAAGCATGCAAAGTCGTATCTTTTGTAATAATTGCCTCTTATGGTCACATGTGTCATTTTTTCCCCTCGAATTGTAAAATTACCTTTTTAAACCTTGCCCCAAGCTGCTCTTTGTCATTCATCATCCAATTCTTGCATGTAAAGTATCTCAGTGTCACTATTCGAGAGCTGGTTCACCACACAAAGAAGGTTGCTGTTCAATTTTAATTCTGTAAGTGTCATAAACAAGGAGGCATCAAGAAGTATAAAGGATCAATGGCATCAAAGAGGAAAACAAACAAGGATGGTTATTGCGTAAGTTATGAGCCTATGGATTCAAAGCTGATAAATGAAGATCCCAGTGCTATGGAGGATTTCAGGAAGGTAGGTTGCATACAATTTTGTCAAAAACTATAGGGTTTCCATGTCCAGGTATCCAAAGATTTTGCGGCAAATTTTACAGGGACAACATCAAAAGTTGGAGTTTTGAATCTCACAGTGTCACCAGATGTCATCTCCCAAGCTACAAAAATACCCAGAGGTGGTGAAGAATGGTTCAAGGGCACAAAATTCAGAATGTAAATCTGTGAAGAATTGATCAAACAAGAGCATAGAGGAGTTGACATGACAAATGGCATCCCCAGGGGTTATATGAAAGAAAATTATGCAAAATTGTTGCTGGTGGTCCAAAAATACTTCACATGCGAAAGGAGATTCCACATGGTTTATTCTTATCATTTTAGACTCCTTATGCATTTTGTTGGTAAGAAACCACTTGAACTACCCTTATTTTTATACAAAAGTTTGGGAAATATGGCAGATAAAGTCTAGGTCAAGGCAGAATGTAATGAAACATCAGTCTTTCACCATGGTTTGATCAAATTGTTAGTACTGGAGGAATTGAAAAGGTTAAATAAAGATTGGGCCTCTTTTCTTTTTATGAGTGGATATGAAGTAGATGTAGTGACTCCAAAGAATTTTTCAAAACCAAATACTACTCCATCTCCAGCTGTAATAGAAGAGATTGATGAAGAAGGAGGAAAACCTCTTGTAGAACCAATGGACATTGAAGTTGAACCTGTGCAAGAAACTAATATCCCTCAGCCATCACCTACAAAGAAAAAAATAGAGAATTAGCAAAAAAAGCAACAATAGGGTAACAAGGATCCAAACATTTGCCAAAGGAAACGTGGAAGACATCCTCTAGGAAATAGATACTGAAGAATCACCAATTGTAAGGTAGAAGACATTAGAGGAGATAGAAGAATATTGAAGATGTGTAAGTCTGTCAAGAAGTTGGATTTTGCAAGACATGATGCTGTCTTCATTTTTAGCCAAGGAAGCCAATGACCATGTCACATATTTTAAAGGATGTCATGGAAAGCAAAGGATTAGAAAAGGTCAGTGAGGGTAAGAAACCATAGAACATCATAGATTTATCCCTAGCAGTAGAAGAAGTCTTTGTACAAAGAAAAGGGAAAGAACATGTTGAAGGAAATACTGAAGTGAAAATTCTACAAGAACAATTAGGAGAGGCCAGGGAAGAGGTAGTTGAAGTGAAGATGGAATTAAAAGAAGCCAAGGTGGATAGAAAACTAATGGCAGATTTTGAGAAAGAGATGAAGGAACAACTAGATAAATATGACAAGAATTTGTCAAAGGCTAAAAATATGCTGAAGAGAAGCCTGCCCTTGAGGAGGGTGGTAAAAATCAAAAGGAAAAGGAACTTGTGGTTATAGTATGAGAGGAAAATACTCAAAGGACAAGTCAAATAGTTGGAATACCAAATGGACATGATTCAAGTTGAACTGAAGAAGAGAGGACTTAAAATGCAAGTGGTAGAGGAACTTGAAGGCGAACCTATAGTTAATGAAGATGAAGCACCCAAGGACCGAGAAGTTGAGTTAAAACATTTTTTTAAAGTTTATAGCTTGCAGGTGACATAAATTTTGGCTTAGAAGGTGAATTTTTGAAGAAAACTATCAAATCTACAGTTTTAGCCATATTAGGCAGTTTCGTAGCGAGCTCCATGCTTGAGGGCTGAAATTCGCCATGAAATTTATGAGGAATTCTTTTGTCTTTAAAATCAGTTTTATAGAGGTATAAGTAGGGAGTTTGATGCTATTTAGCTATTTTGACCTAACAAACACTTTTTGACCAACAAAGGTGGCAGAAGAGAAGGTTAAAGGGCAGAAATGGGCATGCTTCGAAATTTCGCTACGAAACTACCTAAAGATGATCTATTTTGCAGCGAGTTATTTTTTAAAGGGTTTTTGAAGGTTTGAAAGGCATATGGAAGACCAGCCACCTGGAGGCATCCAAAAATATAGCGGGCCATCTCAGTAGACATTCATTACTTGGCATGTGTGTCATTCATAAAAATCAGCATGAAGACAAAATTCTAGTTAATGTTAATCCTTTCCTAGAAAATAGGACAACTGTTGCTAAATTCTTGGGGAGCATATTCATGTCTTGGTCATGGAGAATGCCATTCGATCATCTCATCTCTATCTATGTAATTGTCCCATTATTAGGGAAGTGGGCGAAATAAATGTAAGTATAGTCCTATTAGGAGAGTGAGTCTTAAATGGATAGGTGTCTTTTTATGTTCCAGAAATGTAGTTTCTAGTTATGATTAGGTGTAAAAGTCATGGTTTGATGAACTAGCTGGTTGGGCAGATCCTATGTAAGCCAAAAAATTCTATTTATAGATAGGATATCGAATAAGAAAGGGTTGGATGATTCTTTTGACACAACTCCTATTGTAAATTTCTTCCGATATCAGTAATAGACATACAGTGACTACTTCCTGGTTCACTTGAGATTCTTGATATGTTTTCAGTGAGTTTATGTGTTTATTTTTTATCTTGCTTCCAATAGTTTTGATGTTAAATTACTCAAAATTCATGTCATACATGCTCTGACTTCATTTTAGCATTGAGTTATTGATTATTCCCTTGTGTTAATTTTGTTCTATCATTGAAACATAAAAAGCCTCATTTTCCATATGTAGGAATGCTTGTCATTGAAATTCCATTTTATTGACTCCATGAACCCAATGATAATTGAATCTTTCTCATTTTTCACCTGCAATCAAATACACTAAAACACTCACAGAGTGAGGCATTTGTTTTAAGATTTAATTGAGTAAATCCTTTGATAAGTTGAGAGAGCCCTCTTAGGCTGAAGAGGCTAATCCTCAGTAAAAAATTGGTTTGAAAGAGTTACTCTAAGTTGTCTGGTGGAGCAGCCCATTAGTACCAATTTAGAGATAATAGAAGGGATATCACTTTATCAAGGCCTAGCCACTCTAAAGGAGAAATGAGTTTCTAAGTGATAACGGTGAGGGACTTAGTTACAATAATGGAAATTCTCCATCAAACTTCTCTTCAAAACTTCAAGCTCTCTAAACTCACCTAACATATCATCACATTTGTTCCAAACTTTGTCAATCCTAACTTTTTTCATATCATGCAAAAGCAAATTATGGAGGTTGATGCATAACCCATCCTAGGCACAAATATGCATGAATGTATTTATACGGTAAATGGTGGTGGTGGGGTGGGGGTGGTGGTGAGGTTGGATTCCATGCTTCATGTCTCTCCATTGATTTGGTTATTCATTATAATTGTAATTTCATAATATGACAAATGTCATGCCATGCAAAGGAAAATGGG
The DNA here is from genome assembly GCA_034641835.2 of Pinus albicaulis. Taxonomy (NCBI): domain Eukaryota; kingdom Viridiplantae; phylum Streptophyta; class Pinopsida; order Pinales; family Pinaceae; genus Pinus; species Pinus albicaulis. The sequence continues at coordinate 27,812,644 of CM076575.1, forward strand.
AAAAAAGTTAAGGCTCTTCTATTATTGTACACCACCCATTGTCCTTCTTCCAATTTGTGAGCATATATGTTTCATGATGGATGCATGTAATCATACATGTGGGTTTATTATTATGTTAATTTGGTTTAATGTCATTTATTTCATCTCCACTCTTGTTCCACTACTTAAGATCGTAGCACAAAAGGGATGGGTGTGGGGTTATGTGTTTTGTCTTAAAATTAAGTCATCATCATCCCCTCTATTCTAGGTCTATAAAGTAAGATATCAATGGAAGAGTATTGGGCTTAAGAATACTATTTAAATACAAAGTGTTTGGTTTTATCTCCCAATCTATAACAAAAGGAATTTTGCATAATTTTTGTGCAACAATGGCATATTACTATTGTAGATAAAAAGAAATAAGTCTTGTGTGAGATTAAGTATGTTTAATGAGGGGTCATAATATGAGGTGGATTATTATTTTTAACGACAAATAGTGAATCAACTGTTATCACACTATAATTTCCCTAGGTTGAGGAGGGAAATTCAGAGGTAACCACAAGACATCTTTTAGACTAAAATCTAGCCCTTCTAGTCTTGGAGAGGGATCTATTTGTTAGGATGTTCAAATACTATAGTGTTATTCTAGGTATAGTTATCAATGATGTATGATTTACAAAAAAATTCTGGTAGGAAAGGAGACAAATCCATTGGGCATGGAGTCATGTCAAATTTATTATTTGTCAAAAGGGTCTTCTGCAAGGGCAAGGTAGGAAGTATTGGTGATGGAATCACATTAAATAGTTGTAGGATGGTGAGTGTAATAAAGGCGGAGACATCACATAGAGAATCAAAATTGTAGATGAATGCTAAATGTTGTTTTAAGAAGAAAACATAGATTGCTTGGTAAACTAAATCAAAGCGACTTTTAAATGAGTTATGAATTAAGTTTTTGGTTCATCCAAGCATGAAGAAATAAATTTAAAGAATGAAAATAACATAAGGAAAAATTACAAAATGAGAGAAGCACAACATCATCAATATCAAACATAAGAATCCCTGCAAATCACCTTTTGTATTTCATTCATTGGCAAGTATTCAAAAAAATTACAACATACACAAGTATCTTCTTCTCCAATCTTACCAACCCTTTTTTCATTACATGCATATCATGAAATAGACTCAAAATATTTAGTTCCCACCTCTAGGGGTCTAATTCCTCATTAAGAACACTTTTTCTAACTTCTGCAATTAAAATAGAACTGACTGCTAAAGACTAGGGACTGCATAACTAGATCCTTTCTAAGTATTTTAAATTAATTTATTAGCTCCAAATCAAGGTGATGAGTAACTGACTATTTTTTTACAATTAATACAACTATAAAAACAAATTATATCAAATTTTAACTAAGATAACTTTCTCAAAATAAAGTCTTTCTAGAAGCACAACGCCAACACTGCAAAAACTCCTACTTCTTCAGAAATGTAGAAACACAACCCAAAAGTGCAATGCTTGCTGGTTGAGATGATTTAGATCAGTTTATGAGCTTCCTGATGCCTCCAAAATGTGTAAAAAAATCCGGCATATGGATAATTTTCCCTTTAGAAGCTTTCCTTTATCATACAAAACCTCAAATTTCAGTAAACCCTTCTGTAGCCAAAAATGCAGTGCCACTTTCAGAAGTGCAGTGCCATCCTTTTTATAGTTCGAGTGGTCAATGATGTTTTTAGACAAGCTTCACACACTGATGATGATGTTGGAACTTCAATTATGATATTACATACCCCCTACAAGCCTTTCTTCATCAAAATACCAAACAATCATCTCCACACCCAAAAAACCCAATGCTATCTAGGGCACTGTTGTGTAACCAGCTTCAAAAATAGAAGAAAAGAGATATCAGCGCCTTATAAATAAGCCACTTCGAGGGGGCAACCTCCAATACATTACATAAATGAAAAATTCTTCGATGATACGATTTACAAAACCTCCTTTCTATATATAGGAGTCCATGTGGCCATAATGTAATCCTAGTGGGCCACAATGTAATCCTAGTTGACCTAAAAATAATAATTTAAGGGCACAATAATAACAAAATGGGGGTTACAAGGGTACAATAATAACAATAAGGGGGTTACACTAATAACAATAAGGGACTATACTAGTAATATAGGGACCTAACATGCTCCTCTCCTTCAAAAAAGTGTTGTCCTCAACTCTTGAGTAGCTATGGGTGCTTTTGTATAAACTTCTCATCCTCCCATGTAGAATCTTCAGTGGGTAAGTTCTTCCACTTGATGAGATACTCTGAAATTGATCGATTCCGTAGCTGTCGAGTTCTTGTTTCCGTGACCGCTTTAGGTTCTAATATGATTTTTCCTTCCTCATCAAGTTCTGGAAATATTGTTTGAACTGGAATATTTTCACCTATAACCTTCTTTAAGCATGAAACATGGAAAAATGGATGCACTTGCGAAGAATAAAGAACCTCCAATTTGTATGCCATAGTACCAATCTTTTGCAACACCTTGTAAGGACCATAGTACTTTGGTGATAATTTATTATCCTTCTTAGCTTGCTTGAGGGACATTTGTTTGTATGGTTGTAGCCGTAAAAATACCCAATCTCCTACATCAAAACTTCTCTCTCTGCGATGTTGATCTGCCTGTTGTTTCATTCGATTTTGTGCCAAATTCAGGTTATCCTTTAAGAGTTGGAGAACTTCTTGCTGATGCTCGATGTGATCTTCCACTGCTTGAACCTTCGAATTTTCCTTAAAGATGATGTGATGGATGGTGGATGATATCCATAAAGTGCCATAAATGGGGTCATTTTTGCTGCAGTATGGAAGGAAGTGTTATACCACCATTCAGCGAGAGGTAACCACTTGACCCATTGTGTTTGTTTATCAGATACAAAAAACGAAGATATCCTTCCAAACATTTATTTACTATCTCAGTTTGACCATCAGATTGAGGATGATAAGATGAGCTATGAGCTAATTGAGTACCCAAACAAGAAAATAACTCCATCCAAAAATTTCTAGTAAAAATGGGATCTCTGTCGCTCACAATAACCCTTGGGCTTCCATGTAGCTTTTGAATTCTGTCCATAAATGTAGTAGCAACTGTACCTGCTTTAAATGGATGAGATAATGCACAAAAGTGTGCATACTTGGTAAGTCTATCAACTACCACCATGATGACACTCTTTCCTTCGGACTTAGGTAAACCTGTGATAAAATCCATTGAAATCTCCTCCCAACGTTGACTTGGAATGGATAAAGGTTGTATAAGTCTCAGGGTCTTAATTGTCTCAACTTTATTCTGCTGGCAAACCAAACATTCCGCCACAAAATTTTGAATATTAGATTTAAGGCCATCCTAAATAAATTATTTCTTCACCCTGTAGTAAGTTTTTAAAAATCCTGAGTGTCCTCCTAAAGGAGAAGTGTGCAATTCCAGAAGAATCTTTTGTTTTAGTTGGGAATTCTTACAAAGATATAAGCGATCTTTGTACCATAAGGAATCATTTTTCCAACTAAATGTATCAGATGTACTAGGATCTTGCTGCAAACACAAAACACGTACATACCTCCAAGAAAAATCACGTCGCCTCCAAAAATGTCTTCCAAAAAAGTTCTTTAAATTCAAACTTTGAACCTCCAAGAAAAATCACGCCGCCTCCAGAAAATGTCTTCCAAAAAATTTTTTTAAACCCAAACTTTGAAGAAAATTGTTTGAATTCAAACCAAGTTGTAAGATGAAATGAAGTGCGAAATGTGCGAAAATTGTGAATCATTTCGCGGCAATTTATATTGACCGCGAAATATGTGTTTTGTAGGGGGCTCCACAAAAATTTCCGGCCGACGGAAAATTACACAATAGTTCGGCCGAACTTTTGATAATAAGTTCGGCCGAACTATTGTGACGTTAGTTTTAACTGCTCGTAAGCGGAAAACACAGTTCGGCCGAACTATTACTAATAGTTCGGCCGAACTATTACTAATAGTTCGGCCGAACTAACGCATCACCAATTACGCAGACCCAGGCTCTGAAAACGGTTCTGCAACTTTGGACTGATTAAACTCCATGAAAACTTGTTAATTAACTGTCAGAACCAAGACAAGCATTTTCAGAATTGAATCTACTTTCAGGAAATATAAATTTTATGGAATTTCGTAAACGTTTATTAATTTTAATTATTTTTCTAATAAAATGAGTGCAAACAATTTTTGAGGGTCATCATGATTCAGTGAAATCAAAATTTTGTGTCTCCCAAAATACATTGTAAAAAAAATTGAAAAAATTATGGGGCATTACATTGGTCCATTGACTCTAATGGGTAGCTTTTAGATTTTTAGTTTATAACTTATATGTTAAGAAATTTGTTGCCACACGAAACATATCAAAAATACGCAGTTTTTCGTATTAGACCAGTTCAAAAAATTCTAGTAATTATGATATGCATCCATTGGCTTTGTAAATATGACGAAACCAAAATAGACTCTGTCTAGATTGTTGTAACACATTTTGTTTTTTCAAAAACACAAATTTTCAATGAATACAACGTTGCCACATAACATGACTACTTATGAATTCTTTGATTGTTAAGAAACACACACTCAAAGAAATGCTAAGTTGACATATCAAATCCGCATAAAAAAATTTCAAAAAATAAGTAATAGAAAGCTAACAAAATTTCTCACAACTTTTGTTTTTACCGCAAAATTAAATTCTACACGGAAAAATTGTTATAGTTTGCAGAAAGTTGAAGAACCCAAAAAAATGAAAATTTTTTCTCAAAAAAGGGCAAAAAGTGTAAGCCAGCTTCACATTTTCACCCTGCAACTTTTGAATGAGTGTCCATACATCTTTGTCCTTCTTCCATTCATCTCTTGCTTTGGTTATCCAATTTGGTTGGATAATAGAAATGGCACAAAGCAATGCTTCAACCTCTTCATTCTTTCTTGAGAGTGCATCTGCAACAACATTAAGCTTTCCTTTTTTGTAGATTATTTCAAAGTCATAACCCAACATCTTTGTGACCCATTTTTGCTGCTCTTCTGAAGATAGTCTTTGTTCCAAAAAAGTGTTTAAGACTATCATGATCAGTTTTTACCTTGAAGTGTCTTCCCATTAGGTAAGTTCGCCATTTCTTTAGTGCATGCAGTATTGCTAACATTTCCTTCTCATAAATAGGTTTCTGTAAATACTTTCCTTTGATTCGACGACTTTCAAAAGCAATGGGTCTTCCTTCCTGCATTAAAACTGCACCAATTCCATTTCCTGAGGCATCACATTCCACAATAAAGGTTTTTGTGAAGTCTCGCGTAGCTAAGACCGGTGCTAGGCACATTGCCTCTTTAAGATGTTCAAAGGCCTTAGTTGCTTCAGGAGTCCATGAAAATGCATCTTTCTTCAATAATGTTGTTAGAGGTGCTGCTATTCTCCCATAATTCTTAACAAACTTGCGATAATACCCTGTTAACCCGAGAAATCCTCGCAACTGCTTTATGGTTGTGAGGACTTTCCATTCCTTAATGGCTTTAATTTTATTAGGGTCTACTTTAACACCCTCGTGAGATACAATATGACCCAGATATTCCACCTCTTGTACTCCAAAGAAACATTTGGATGTTTTTGCATATAATTGTTTCTCCCGCAATAGTTTGAGCACCCTGTCAACATGTTCAACATGATCCTTCCAAGACCTGCTATAGATTAGTATATCATCAAAAAATACTAGCACAAATTTTCTAAGGAAGGGCTTGAAAATGGAATTCATCAACCCTTGAAATGTAGAAGGTGCATTGGTAAGGCCAAAAGGCATGACCAAAAATTCATAATGACCCTCATGAGTTCGAAATGTTGTTTTTGGAATATCTTCAGTCTTCATTCTAATTTGATGATATCCTGAACGAAGATCCAACTTGGTAAAATAAATTGCTCCATGTAATTCATCCAATAATTCATAAATCACAGGAATGAGAAATTTATCTTTAATGGCGAGCTTATTGAGCTCCCTATACTCTAGACACATGCGCCATGATCCATCCTTCTTGTGTACCAATACTACAGGAGTAGAGAAAGAACTTTGACTAGGTTGAATTATACGAGCCTCTAACATTTCTGCAATCATATGTTCAATTTCACTCTTTTGGACATAAGGATATCTATAAGGCCTGATGTTTGGAGGAACACTTCTGGGAATCAAATGAATAGCATGATCATGATCACGAATAGGTGGTAGTATTTTTGGAGTTTCAAACACATTGGAATGATTGTCCAAGACTTTTTGGAGATCCGCAGAAATAGATGATTTTGATGTTGGAACTTCCAGTGAGAATAATTGTGCAATTATGCCTCGTTGTTCTTTCTTTAGAAGATTTGTCATGAAATTAGAGCTTATTATCTTTCCCGAATTCCCTGCAATACCCCATAATTTGACTTCCTTTCCTTCTGAAAAAAATCTCAAGAAAAGTTCTTGAAAATTAAAAGACACCATCCCCAAAGATTGTAACCATTGTACTCCTAGTACAACATCAGCACCTCCCATAGGAATGGAAAGAATTGGACTATTAAATACATATTCCCCCATGGTTAGCTTGATATTATGGAATTTTCCACAGAAATTTATAGTTCTCCATTTGCAACCATCACTTGACATTCTCGGTGTCAGAGAAAACAATTTTAATTCTGGCTACCTGTGCATCAATGAATAAAATTATGGGTGCTACCTGAATCAATCAACACTATTACCTTTTTCTTCTTGATAGGTCCTTCTATCTTGAGAGTTTGAGGAGTGGTAATTCCTGCCAATGCATTACACGATATGGTCGGACTCATTTCTTCCTCTTCTTGGGTTGGTTCCTGGTGTATATCCTCTTCTTGTTCATTTTCTTCTTCCTCTTCACAATCTATGTAAAATAATTTCTTCTCAGCACACTTATTACCTTTAGTATATTTTCTATCACAACTGTAGCAAAGCCTTTTTTATCTTTTTTGTTCCAATTGTTGTGGTGTCAACTCCTCAGAGGTTGTGAAAATTTAGGCGTAACAACTCTTTTATAGAAGTTAGTGGTAGGCTTCCTTGTCGCCATAATTTTACATTCAATTTTTCTTGCCAACCTAAATGCCTTCTCCAATGAATCAGGTTCCAAAACATGAAATTAATGTTGGATGTTATCCTTTAAAGTACCTGTGAAGAGATCAATCATGTGTTCCTCTGGAATATCAGTTACCCTTATATTCAATTTTTGGAAGTCCTCAATGTGCTCCCCCACTAAACCCTTCTGTTTGAGATTTATCAATTGGCTAAAGAAGGTGTTTCTCTTTGTATCCTCATAATGTGCTATCATTTCCTCCGTAAAATCGACCAAGTGATAGCTTTTTTACGGGAGAATTTTTACGGAGAAAAGCCATCGTCACCATACAAATGTATTTTGTTCTAAATGTAAAGTTGCAATGCGTACCTTTATGTGTTTTGCACATTATGGAGATCAAAATATTGCTCCATCCGTAGTATCCATGTTGATGATCCTTTCCATCAAACTTCTCATATCCATTTTTGGAATATGGTGGTTCTTCCTGCCAACATTAGAGTTTATGAAATCACGATTAACATTTATTTTGTTCTCATCATGAGTTTCCTCTACTATCTTTTCACCATCAGGAAACATTTCTTGTATCAACTTTGTCAAACCTTCTATGTCTACTTTTAGATCATTCTTCATGTTTTCCATTTTAGCTTCCATGCCATCCATCTTAGATTCCATGCCAACTTCCATGCCATCTATCTTATATTCCACGCCTTTCTTCAAGCCATCCATATTATTCTTCACACCATCCATCTTTGCTTCCACGCCTTTCTTCAAAACTTCCATTTCATTTTTTGCTGCTCTTTGTGAGAGCAAAATTTAGTGCACTTGCTCTTGTAATTTTGATAGATCATGTTGCAATTCTTCATCTTCATGAGTCATAGTAGAGCCTTCTGAAGGCTTAGTGGGTGTTGAATTATTTTTACGGGGCATTTTTTAGAACCCAATACTGATATCTATTCTACAATATGCCCTTGGAATCAATTCAAATTTATTTTTCAAACAAGACTTATGAAATTCGGAAAAAAAATACACACCTTTTTCTTGCTTTTGAGGAGCTCAATATTGAAATTGGATTATCTATGTAATTGTGGCTCTTCAATATATGAAATTAAACACTGAATTAGCCCTCTAAATTCTCTTTTGAATGCCATATTTCTGACCTGATTTGGATTCTCCAAGACAAGGTTATGTCCAATCTCCCACAATGACCTAATTATGGACTGGTTTAGTAGAGCGAACTTGTACGACTTTCCACGTGTCACTGTTTCATCCTTCGCCTCTGAAATTGATAGCCAAGAAACTAAAGTCTGTGTACTTGTGACCAATTTTTACGGCACTCCAATCCGATGCTCAGAGAGAGAGTTATTGAACTTTTCCCACGATCACCTCTTTGAGATGAAATTCGGGAGCCTGAAAAAGCACTACCTTCCACAGATCATATCTCCACAAATATTGTGAACCAAGCTCTGAAATTTTGTGAATAGTTTCCTTAGAATTTCAAATTCACACCCTAAAAATTTCAGATTCTGAACCTTCGTAGAAAAAAAGTTATAGTGCAAATGCCACGATGACCTGTTTAGGAGCCTGAAAAAAGACCTAACTTCCACAGATCATATCTTCGAAAATATTGCGAACCAAGCTATGAAATTTTTAGACTATCTTCCTTAGGATTTCATCTTCGCACCCTAAAAATTTCAGCTTTTGAAACTTCGTAGAAAAAAATTTATAGCGAAAATTCCATGATGACCTGTTTGGAGCAGCGAAACCCTAGAATCCAAAGCTCTGATACCAAATGTTGTGTAACCAGCTCCAAAAATAGAAGAAAAGAGATATCAACGCGTTAGAAATAAGTCACTTCGAGGGGGCAACCTCCAATACATTACATAATTGAACAATTCTTGGATGATACAATTTACAAAACCTCCTTTCTATATATAGGAGTCCATGTGGCCATAATGTAATCCTAGTGGGCCCCAATGTAATCCTAGCCGACCTAACAATAATAATTTAAGGGCACAATAATAACAAAATGGGGGTTACAAGGGTACAATAATAAAAATAAGGGGGTTACACTAATAACAATAGGGGACTATACTAGTAATATAGGGACCTAACAGGCACAAAATGATATAAAAGTTGCTTCTTCAAAATAGCTTCAGAGTTCTCACTAGATGTGTCTGCTAGAGGAACTTTGTGCAAAAAATTATCACTTGGAACTTCAAACCTATAAACAAGCATACTTTTAGGAAAAAGTAAAAAAAACAAAACTATGTTACTTTACCCCTTCCAACATTCAAATTTTGGCTTCCTCAACCAATAGGTCTAATTTGCCTCTATCTTTCTCCTACAATCCCTTAATTGTTGTTTAGTAGCTCTTAGTTATTTCCTCATAGATATATTATTATTGCATACATTCTTTATTTTCCTATGTAGTGGAAGGGATCTTCTCAACATGTATTTGGCATCATCGAGGGCTGGTTGATATATGTCCATAAGATCAGTCCATTGATTCCTGGTCCTTTCATCCCGTTTCTTGAGTTTAGAGATATCTCTGTGATCCTCCTTCAGTTTCCTTCTCAAGCTGTTAAAAGTGTGTTTCCCCTCATCTAACTTTACCTTCTCCTCATCTACCTATATCTTATCCTCTTGCACTGCCTTCTCTTCTTGGATTTGTAGCTTCCTAGATGAGGATCTTGTAATCCTAGATGTTGGAACTTCTGCCTTATTATCTTCTTCCTTGATTAACTTCTCTTTTCACTTGTATTTTACAATAGTTGGTGTAGATTTAACCATTGGCACATCATCACTAAGTTAAGTTTTCTTTTCTAGAATAACCTTCTTTAGTTTCCTATTTTCATGCTGCAACTGTGCAATCATGAAATGGGCCTTCTTCAAATTTTCTTGCAATCTTGCAATCTCCCTGAATTTATCATCAACCACTTTATCTTCTGGTATGGTATCCATGGTATCAAATGTATGCTTTAAGGGAAAATTTTTCACAACAGACTTAATGAGAGGTTTCTTAGGGGCAACCACCACCTATGGAGAAAATTGTAGCTTCTTGTCTTTACTCTTTCCTGTAGACTACACTATAGTTGAGGGACTCTTCAATGAGCTTCCGAATGGTGATTTAATTTCCTTTACCATTACTGAGGGTGTTTCCTTCTTGCTCAAGGGACTAGTTGACACATCATCCACTAATTTAGAAGAAAAAAAATTGATTCCCATGAATGTTTTATTTTACTTAGCTCCTCCAAAACCAACAACTTAGTTAAGGAAAAGTGGAATAGGCTAGGTTCCAATTGAATTTGTTTTCCTTGTAGTTTATCTGCCATCTTGCTGAGACTCCTAAATAGACAAAAGGGTAAATTTAAGGAGCTCTTTCTAGCCAAATACATTAATATTCTGAAATGGTATTGATAAAACCTCACAAACCTTCCCTCACATGTGAAATACCTTTGAATAACTTGAAAAATCTTGATTTGGTTTTCCAATAAATACTCTTTAGGCATAATATACCCATACTCCTTGTCTCTGTATTAAAGCTTTTAAAAATATCTGTAATGGGTGATATCAAGGGGCATGCCCTTGAACCATTGTTATCCCTAAAGGGGAATCTCTGTTGCGGCTGCTATTGTGACCTCTGTAACTGAAAAGGTGTGTGTTCCAATCTTAGCCTCCAATCCATTAAAGTTCTTGGAAAACTCCTTAGTCAATTTTAGATTGTACCCTTGAATCTTTTCAAAAAATATTATACACCCCACCTGCTCAAAATCCATTCGGATAGTTGGGTGTTCGTTGATAAATGTGATATATTATGGTTCAAACTAGATAGTAACACCTCCCTTGTGCTTTCTTTCTTATGGAGTTGACATGATTTTTGTTTTTTGTAGTAGTGAATAGTCTAGGATTTAATGCGGACTTTTTTTGTGCAAACAATGTGAGATAAATAACAAGAAAAAATCCAAATTAAACATTTGATGATAATTAAGAAGGAAACTCTAAACAAGAGACTAATTTAGCACAAAATTCCTCCTGAAAAACCTAAGAAAAATTTAAAATGATTGATACTAGTGATAGGATATTCAAAGGGACAAGCGCAGTGCCAAAAGCGCAACACATGAGAAAACGAGCTTTCAAACGCTTCTTAAGCACACAAACTTGTGATAAGGAGTTTCAATTCAATATAATGGCTTGGATTAATTTGTATTGGAGGCTGGTTTTTTATTTTTTATTTATTTATTTTTTGTTTCGTTTTTTTTTTTTGGTTTTGGTTTTTTTTTTGTAGTTTGGTGAAGGAAAATGCAAAATATGGAGCGCTGCGTGGAAACAAAACGATTAGGAGAACGCACAAAGAAATGGGAAAAGCGCAACGATTGAGAAAACACAACGAATATGAGTTTGGATATATTACAGGTTTTCTATGTTTTTTTTCTATCTCATGCATGCAATTGGGTATTCATTCAAGACCAAGGAACATAAATAAGCTTGAGTTTGCACCTATGAAAAATATTTGATCACTGGGTTAAGGAAATGTTGCGCTGTGTGGAAACACAATGATCCCTTGCGTCCTTTGCGCAAAAACCTAACATGACCACACCACAATATTTCAATGAGAATGAAAAGGATTTGAGCGATATGGGATGAAGGCAATCATGAAAATAACCTCCTAAAGTGGCCTAGAGTAGAGTCGATGGTGGAAATCATGATTTGAATTTGAAAAACCAAAAGCGCAACACTTGAAAAAAGCACGTCAATTGTCCTTTTGATCACTGTACTGTTGATGATGTCATGACCAATACTGATTTGACATGTAAACTGATTCATGACACCTCCAAATCTGTGCCCATGATGACAAAGCATTGAAACATAATCTTTTTCATGATCTCTTGATGGAACTTGACCTCTAGACCTAACTGAATACCTCATGATGACCAAAATTTTTCATGACATGACTCTTTATTACTCTTTCATGGTGACCAATGACTCCTTATAATTATGCATTTAATGATGATTCTTCATGACATTACACTTCGGACTTTAACAAATAGACCCTTTCTATGACACTCAATCCAAATCTAGACTTATTTAACCATTATAGTCAGGACATCAAGATTGAAATTCACAAATTGACCTCAGATGAATAGAAAGGATGACATGAATAATATCTCTATAATATAGGACTCTAACATAGGCTCCAATGGGTATGGCATCCTCCCTATGAGGTGCCAAGAACACCATAGAATAGTAGCCTTATCCATTGGGCACTTTAATGACTTCTAAATTTGACTCTTAAATGATTAAGACTAACTTGAATGAATACTACTTTTTCATTACATATGGCAGTATCTCATTGGAACCTCAGGGCCTTCACTTCAGGCTAAAAATTCTGTTGGCAACCACCCACACCTGCAATACTAAAAATAAAAATGGTATGTACAATGATGTGTTCAGACTAGCTGAATTCAAGTAAAATAGTGCTTGATTAGCCTACCATTAACAAACCCTCCAACAAGTAGTTCCCCTATCAAGTCTTTCAGTAGATAAGCATTGTTTCAATGGAAATATGAAACTTTAAAAGGCCCCTTCCACATATCTTCAAATTTTCCATGCTTACCCTTCTCTTCATTTCTAGCATTCCACTTCAAAAAAATATCACCATTTGAAAGTCATTAGCCTTTATCCTTTTATCATGAGTATTCTTGATCTTGTCCTAGATCAGTTGAGTGTTATTATAGACCTCCTCTTTAGTTTGCCGCAACTGTATCATCTTATTAATCCTCCTTTTCCTATCATTTTGTTCTACCTTTAATTCTTGCAATAATTTAATTACTGGAACCCCTAGGGAAGTAGGAAAGACAACATCAACTCCATAAACCAATTGGAAAGGATACATCCCAATTTATTTCTTGGTACTTACTCTATCAGCCCATAATGCATTTATTAACTTCTTATTCCAACTCTTTTTGTTCTCCTACAACAAATTCTTTATGATATTCGCGATGCTCTTATTAAAGGACTCAAAATATCCATTTCCATGTGGGTAACAGGTAGTAGAGTGACCAAGTACTATGTTATATCTATTTCATAATTCATTCAACTTCCTAGACTTAAATTCAACAACGTTATAAGTAAAAATCTTGTGAGGACAACTAAATCTCCAAAGAATGTTACCTTCCAGGAATTGAATAATAACTGAATCTGTGGCCTACCTGGTCGGAATAACTTCTATCCACTTAGTGAAATAGTCAGAGGATGTTAATATCCATTTGTGTTGAGCCAATGAAGATGGGTGAATTTATCCAATGAAGTCTAACCCCCACTGCTGAAATGGCTCCTCCACTGAAATAGGTTTGAGGGGTAATGGTAAAAGTTTCTTCTTGCCTTGAAATATATGACACTCATGACAGTTAGAAACCTTCTTGTAGATATCAACAAATAGTGTAGGCCAGTAGAACCCAACCCTCAAATTTTTCTTGGTTGTGGTCTTCCAGAAAATATGCCATCCACAGTGCCCTTTGTGGAATTCTTCCATTATCTTATGTGCCTCATCTTCCAACAAAATGTTCAACAATATACCTCCTGAATCTTTCCAATATAAAGAATGATTTAGAATGAAAAATTTGACAACTTTATAAACCTTTCTTTTTTTGTTAATCTAGGTGGAGCTTGTAGGTGCTGCAAAACATTGATGATATCAATGTACCAGGGAGAAGAGAGGAAATTTTCTGACACATGTTGAGCAACTTCCTCATTATTGTCTTCTGAAAGGGAAATAATGAAATTAATATCCAATGCATGTAGATTTGACTTAGCCATAATTTTATACAATCCCTAACCCTTTATCAACTTATTAGGCTTAATTTCAACATCATATTACAGAATGACTACTATCAAATTAACTCTTATTCCTTCTTGGTCAATTTGGGTAAGAATATCTTTCACTACAACACTAGGAACAAAGGAAATTATGTGAGAATGAAATATGTAAACCCTGAAATCCTTTACAGCCTTCACCAATGAAGAATATTGCTTCTCATTACGTTATATTTCAAAGCAACATCCCTCAAATTATTACTAAAGAATGCTATAGGTTGCTCATGGTCTTGTTGGTTTTTATACATCAATACTGCTGCAATTGTTTGCTCTGAGGAAAAGGATAAAATTATGCAATATTTTATGTAATAAGGGCTAGCCAAAACATGAGCATGACTTACCTCATTGAATCATTTATTTTCTTCAATATTCCACTTGATTTCGCTATCCTTTCTGAACATATTTGTCATGTCCCTTATGATTTCAACAATATTTGGAATACATCGCCTCAGAAAATTAATCCTCCCAAGAAAATATTGCACCTCCTTTTTATTCCTTGGGGTATCAAGCTTCTGGATTGCATCAATTCTGCTTGGACCAATCCTAATGCCATCTCTTGAAATGATGTGACCGAGTAAATTACCCTTTTCCATTCCAAAGAGTGGCTTCTTTGGGTTCAAAGAGATTCCATATCTCCTACTTTTCTCAAAAAAAATATTCAAATGCCGCAAATTATCTTCATCAAATTTATAATAGACAATAATGTCATCAGGTTAAATAACAATAAATTTGTCCTTCTCGTCCGCAAAGTCTATGTGCATGGCCCTTTGAAATTTTTGCCCCGCATTCATAAGTCCGAAGGGCATTTTTACATACATGAATTTCCCCCATGGCATAGTGAAAGATGTTTTATATTGATCATCCAGATGTACAAAAACTTGATTGTACCTGAAGAAGCCATCATGTAATAAAATACTCCTAGAACCAACTATTCGCTGCAATATGTGATCCATTTTTGGCAAGGAGTAATTGTCTTTAAGATACACCTTGTTAAGGTTTTTGAAGCCAACTCACAATTTTATCTCTCCCGTATTTTTCCTTACTGGGACTAAATTTGAAAGCCACTTAGAAAACCTTAAAGGGACAATAACCTTTGCATCAAATAGATTTCTTACCTCCTTCTCTATTAAGGGAACTAAAATAGGGTTGATCCTCCTTAGATTCTTCTTAAAAGGTTTTTGACCTTCCTTGATAGGAACGGTGTGATGGATGATGCTCTAGTCCTAGGCTTTTAAATCCTCATACCCCCATGAAAATACATCTAAATATTCTTTCATAAGGTGAATATATTTATTCTTTTCTTCATGACCTAAGGATTTAGAGAGATTCACAATTTTATGCTCGTCCTCAGTTTCTATGTTACAACCTTCCACCTCTGCCTCAATAGGTAGAATTTTAGGCTTATGGGCCACATCATTTTGATCAAACAATTCCTCTAGTGGGACTAAGCCTCTAAGGATCACATTATCTTTTAGCTGTAAAACTTCAAGGTTTGCTACATGTTTTTCAAGATCTTCTCTGATTTTATATATGTAGGCTTCACATTCATCTTTTTCAAAACCATTTTCTTCATCAATGTGCATATTTGAAAATTCTCCTTTTATTTGCAGAAAATTGTCCAATTGTTTATCATTATCAAAGACTTTCCAATACCTTATATTGTCTAGGAGATCTGGCTTGTGTTTAACTTCGATTTCATACTTCTTATTAGGATGAATGGGAATATTAAATGTACTAGCTGAGGTTGCAAATACATCAACAATTGCATTTTTTTCTCTAGGGATCATGGACCAATTGTATTCTAGAAAACATTGCAAAAAATCCAAAACAACATTTTCGTAAGCCCTCATTCTAGGGTGCTTGGTTTGATACTCACCTTTAATTTTATTAATTATTAGTTCTGAGTCCCCATGGACTGAAATCATTTTAGATCCTAACCTCTTCAACACTTCAAGTCCCAAAATCAGTGCCTCGTATTCAACAACATTATTTGTGCACTCGAAAACAAGTTTATAAGAATAAATCTTTGACTTGTCTACTTTCGAGCTCATAATACATACATCAGCTCCAACCCATTCCTTACTGACCGCGCCATCAAAGTCCATGTTCCATAGGCCCTCTTCATTATCATTGTGTTCTAGTTCTATTTTCAATTCTTTCTTTTGCAACTCATTTCCCTTTTCTTCTGACAAGCTAACCCCATTTTCATTGCTTTCCTCCACACATGAATCATTGTATAATATGAAGGAATCCATGTATGAAGGAACTGAATAAATAGGATAATTATTTGGTTTATCTTGACTGCGTATGGAGTGATAACATTAGTAAGTTCATAAGAATATTTTGGGTAATACCTAGTATCACTTCACAATGACTACCACTGTTCACCTCAATGTCAAGATATTCAATTTTTCCTGCCCCTTCAGTCTTATTGGAATTATTCATCATGGTTTTCAACATGCTCAAATTTTTGTCACATAGGATAACATGTATTTGGATATAAAAATCGAGCGGAGGGGGAATTAAAACCGGTAGATACCACTCAAGTTATCATATTTTGACAAAATTTGGGGTGGATTATGCATAATGTAGTGAGATGGATTTCCACCGTCTAGTGGAATTAGTAGCAAAAAGGGTGTGATAAGAAACACAAGTAAAAAAATAGGATAAGGATATCATATGTGATGGAAACTATTGATGCACAAACAAAGATTGTAAAAAAAATCCTCGAACCTTGTAAGGCTAAACAAGGTACGTGGGATTAAAACCCAAGGATTTGAGCCCTAATTTAGAATGAAAAGAGATCTCCTATGAAATATTAATTCAAGGAGATATATTTTATTTGTTTTGCTATTATTCTAAAATGTGTACAAAGGAAAATAAATAAAAATATTAATATTTCCTAATATAATACATCATATAAACAAATAAATTTATTATACAATAAATTAAAGAAAATATAAATTAGAAAATAAATTTGAAATTAAATAAACTATGCAATGCATATATTAAAAATATAAAATGATTGAAACAAGAACTAAAATCAACATTGAAAATGAAAGGCTATCCTTTATTGATAAGAAGTTATAAATCTTGAATTAACAAATTTTACAAATCTTTGCGAGGACTTGGATTAGGGAATTCTATAAATTTAGATGTCATAGATCCATAAAAAGGTCATTGAATGAAATACAAAGCAAATAAAGATTTCATAAGTCTACTTGGACTACTTCAAGAATAATGAAATGTAAAGTTGATTTTATACAAAGGATACACAAATTAACATAGAATACAATAAAAAATTTTAATTACTGCAAACATAAATGGATATAATAAACACCTTGAAAAATGAACCAAAAATCTACTCTCACTTCGACTTTAGTGTCATTCCATAGAAAAAACCCTACTACTCACAAAGTTATTAAGCCACATAAATATAAAGTACAAATAAAGAAATAAAAAGCAACAAATCTTGAAGCTTCAATATATCTCATATGAAAGTAATTCCCTCTTTTATGAATGATTCTTTCTTCCATTTTGTATTGCTATGCTTTAGTTATTTTAAGATATTAGTTTTTACAATCGCTCAATGGGTATGCTGACCCAACTAGATATCGATGGCCAATCACCTATTTCACTAGTTTAGAGCATAATTTTCCTATTTTGCAGTTTTCAAGTCCTGAACTTCCGGAGACGTTTTGAGGCCCTAAATGGCTTTTTTTGGGGAAGAAAGCTGACCATAGTCATGTCATTGGTAGTAAAAAATTGTAGTCCTCGAATAGGCCTTTTCCAAAGGACTATTTTGCATGCCATACAAATATCGTATGCCAAAGTTACAACCCCGAGAAGTTGACGTTCCAACTTACCCCATTAGGGCCCATAAGCCTTTGTCGCTTCATTTCCTAGGGTCATGTTTTTATATGTTTAGGGTTTCTCATTACATATTCATAATAAAAAGGCCTTAGAGCCTCATTGTAATAGAATTTAGGAATGCACATAGCCATCACATCTCTTCTTAGAGATAAGCGACCATTGTTTGAGAGTTTTCTTTCATTTTGCATGTATACAGTTTCTACATTTTCCATTTATTAATTGAAGTTGAGTATTATTGTATCTTTATGTTTTGTTTTTAAATATGCATTCCATTTTTTTCCCTTCATAAATTCAGATCAGTGGTATCAAAGTGATATGCTCTTTCTCAATTTTTTTCTTTGCATGTCCCCGACGAGGTTGGGGTATAAGGAGTTGGGACTCGAACTGCTAGAGCTCTTGCAAGACCTTCCTCATTGACCCCAATGAACTTCCATGGAAGAAGAGAAGAAATACGAGGAAGTAGGAGATATTGTTTAATTGTACCTCGAATAAGCCCACAAATGATAAACGAATGAGATGATGGATAATTTTTCCCAGATACTTAGGTGAATACCAATAGGCGACACATCTTCATCCAGTGGCCACTTCAGAGGCGACACCCCCTTTAAGGAATAATTCAGTTTTTATATTCCTATGTTTTATGGCCAGATAGATGTAGATGCTCTAGAAAAATCGTTAAATTTGCCAGAAGGATATTTTTGGATCCATAAATTTTCCAATAAAAAAAAGTTTACTTTTGCATTCCTTAAGGCCCATGTCAAGGACTGATGGGAAAATCACTGTGAGAAAAGAGCCATAGAGTAATACACACTATTTTTAGTTTCACCCACTTGAAAATATTTTATGGATGTTGTTAAGGAATAATATTTCCCTATTTGAAGCTATGAATACCAATACATGAGATGGAGCATACTATGGTAGGAAAGGGGCCAAGCAGCTAGAGTTCACAAAAATCTTTCATACCTTGTGCACCAACCTAGGTATCAAGGAATATAAGTGAAATATAGTGTTAAAATACCATGGTTGTATGCATAAACACATCCAGATAGAAATGGAGTTTTTGGGCATCTTCTTGCTTGATGCAATAGACCGATATGCTATCAAAATCGAGTAAAATTTTAAACAGAAGAAGCGAGATATTGGATTTGTGAATCCTTCACATAAAAAGTAGGGAAAGGGAATTAAAAAACCACAAAATAAATACAAATCCAGGACAATTCGTTGAAGCCACAAAAAAATAATGGTAATGGGAAAACAAAGAAGACATGGGAAAATGGTGCGAGATCCCCACTCATAGCAGAAATTATTGTTGCATAAAGTAGTTTCTGGTGGTTGAGCTAAAAGATTTAGATTCAAATGCAGGTTCTGAATATGAACCTAACCTAGACTAGGGGAATGATCGAGGAGGATCTTTTCATAATTTTACTAAGAGTACCAAGCTGAAGAAAAGTTCAAGGGAAGATTGGTAAAGGTGGAATTATTTAAAATTTTATCAGCCTAAAATGTTCAATGCGATCATGTATTTTTCATTTAAATTGTAAAAAAGAAATTGATTAAATATGAGAACCCACATCACAAACCATTTTCATAATCTCAAGTTGGATTTGAGTTTTTCATGGGATTATATTCCTTAAAATTGAGGATGAGATCCATGTTTTGTGGATCTGAGAGATTTACTCCTCAAGAATCTCATGGATCCTCTTTTGATGGATCTGAAGAGTGATTTTCTCCTTAGAGTGTGGATCTAAGGAGTTTTATTCTCCTTTGTTTGTGGATCTATGAAATCTATAAAAACCTCTTATGTGCACTTATGGAAGGAGAGAGAGATTGAGAGAATTTTTGGAGAAGTTTTAAGAGATTCATTTTGAGAAAGCTTTTGAGAGCTTGGAGAGCTCAAGAGGTATTTCAGAGGAATTATTTGTTATGTACAAGTCTTGGAGACTACTTGGTAGTAGAAGGGAACTCTAGGTTTGGCCACCCTTTTTATTAGATAAGTGTACACGTTCCTTGTTGAAGAAAGACAATAAAAGTTATTTGACCTTTGGAGGCAAATCCGAAGACAACCCAGTGGAAGAGTTGCCTGGGTGAACTTCATTATCATCTTGGTTTTGATGATACTCTTTTTTCATGCTTGAATATGTTTTTTTATATTCATTTTAAGTTACAATGTTGTGTTGACATTTGTATGTTTATGGAAAAACTGTAGCTTAAATTAACAAGGCCTTACAATAAAATTAAAGTACTTCATTACAAGTTTTATGTGCTCTCAAGTTTTCATATCACTTGTTATTAGAGAACAGTTTACATTTTGTAGGGATTGTGGTGAGTCATTGGGAAAACATCGAAACAAGCATGGCTTCATGTGATTGAAGAGATAAATCAACTATTCAATCAAATAATGGGGAGCTAATAAGATTGATTCAAAGATTGGAAGAGGAGAAATAAGAATTGAAAAACCATGGAGACTTCCTCGCAGGAATTATAAAAGAATTAAAACTTGAGCTAAAAGATAAGGAGGAGTTGTTTGCTAAGCATCAGTAAGAGTCAAGTACAAGAAGTCGCTTTGAGATGTAAGGTGACAAAAATTGTACATTTTTTCCTCACTATGAGGGTGATGTTTTGAATCTTTCATCAACCACAAATTAAAATGAGTTGAAAGAAGAAATATCATAAGTCTAGGAGTATACCTCAATAATAAGAAAATATTATATGAGTACGTTTGTTCCTCAAGAGGTAATAATTTACATTCAATATCATTACCTAAAAATAATGGTTTAAGTTCTTTTGAATCCTTTGAGAAGCATACCAAGAGTGTAGGTTTGAAGCTCTTGACCAAGATGGGGTATAAGGGAAGAGGCCTTGGAGTAAATAGATAAGGAATTATCCATCCAGTTGAAGTAAAGTAGAGATCTGGCTTTGATGGTCTAGGCTATGGTGAAATGGGAGAATGTTCAAAATACTTGAAAGTGGAGTATTCTTCCAGTAAAGATACATTAGAACATAAAAATAAGAACTCTATATCATGTTATTTTTTCCATGAATGGGGGGATAATAAGGCACGTTGTTGGGATTTTCATCCAGAATTAAAGAAAGATTGGATTCAAGTATGAAAAGGAAACAAGAGAGTGAATGGGAGAAGTAATTCAAAATCAGAAAATAGTAGTTCAGCTAAGAATTCCTATAGGTATAGTTCTAATGGTTCTTCCAAACGTATGATATTATGTACTTTATGTGGAAATAATAATCATTTTTTTGTAGAATTTTGGAAATATAAAGTTTATGGTAGAAAAATTGGGGTAAGAAAAAGTAAAACATGACAAAAAGATCCTTCTCTTCGTGTAGAAAAGAGAAAAATATGGCGAATAAATGTGGAAGGATTCAACCACATCACCAACCTCAAGTTTGGAGAAAAATTAGGCGCAATCCACCAAAGAAAAAGGAATATGAAAAAGGAGAACATGTGGTCAACATGCCTGAAAAAAAGCATGATGAAATCAAAGATCCTTTTACATGGACTAGTGAGAAATGGATAGAATTTTTGCATTATTTAACTTTTCTTACTATGGTTAGAATTCCTACAAAGCTAAGTTATGCTTATTATATATCTGTAGATTCTTCCCTGTTGAAGAAATGGTGATTTCATAAATATATGAAAAAGTATGCAGATTTTTTTAAACATGTAAATCTGACATATAGACTATATTCTTCAAAAAAATGCATTGCATTATGGTTGTAATATGTTGAAGGGACTTCTGCGAGAGCACAAAAAAAAATAAACTATTGTATCTACATATGCAAAGGAAATGGATGATATCAAGTCTACATGGCGGTGAGTTGTGACTCTTGCGATCAATGTCGCCATTAGAACATTAAAAATTACATTATTAGTGGTATCAAAAACTACATGCAGGGTTGTTGAACCTCAGAATTACCCTTTCTTTAAAAAATTTTCTCACCTTTTTCTCTCAATTTCTCATAAGATAATAGACCCCAATCAATGATAAATGCTAGGTTTTGTCTTAAGGATGCATTAAAATGATTTCCATATTATATTTTCATGCTCTTGCTATTTGAATAGATTTTTGCAATTTAGCTACAGAACACAGCCTATTTTGCAGCTAACCATGGATTATGTAGCTACTCTCATGGTCTGGAAGGTTCCAGGTGTCAAATGAATAATTGGACCATATGGGAATTTATAAAATCATCTCCACATGAATTCTATCCTATTCACTCGGTCAAGATCAACAGAAAAGAAAACCTAAGATCATGGTAAGAGGTGTGGTCAAAGTACGTTATCTGAAAGTAGCAGGACTCTTGATTTTCTCTATCTTAGAAAATCAGAGTCAAACAGTCCTATTGCAAGTCTAATTCGAATTAGTCACCTGTAGAAAATTTATCTCATAAACAATTATGTCATTTTCCTTTAAATATCGATTGTATAGAACCGAGAAGACAATTCAGAAATTAAGTGTTAAGTTTAAGCTTTTTGTTGATACTTTGTATCCAGACTTCATTTTATCATAATAAAAATTTCGTGTTGCCAATGATTGTTTAAGTGCATCCTTAACCAACTAGCAGTTCAGCCGAATCAGTTCCAGAGGGCCCCTGCACTGGAGGAGGTTTTTCATTTGTTGTTTTTAGTTCAATTTCCATTACTCCGTTTTTAACAATTCTGTTTTCTAGATAGGTTAATGTTCCATTTCAGTTTTTGATCAATAGCATAACATTAAATCACAACTGTGCAGCCTTGTTCTTTTAAAATATTTCTTGAATATAGATAAATTTGTTTTCAAATCGAAGTAATATTTAAGTAATAATAATACACATTTGCCTAGTTTTCTTACTGTTTTGTCATTCATTTTCTTAGAATAGAATTGTCAATTAACTGTGTCAATGTATTTTTTAAAAAGCCATTTCAAGATTATGATCCTAAACTAAATGGTTGAATGTTTAATTCATAAAGTGATTGAATTTACTCTGCACATTGTTATTTGCTTTCCAAGAAATTAGAAACTAAGGCATAATTGACTTCTTACACAACACCTCAAGAGGGTAATACTTCACATTGAATGTTGGAGAAAGTAAAATATACATTAGTTGTTGCAATCAGTTTTACATGCTTTCACATTCTGCTTTCAGATCCTCACTTAGTTGCATCACTGATATTCCTAAAAGTCATTCCAAAGAGATTGATTTAATCATGTTTCAAGACTAAATGATTGAATGTTTAATGAAGTGAAATTACCGATTTACTTTCCGCATACTTTCTAGATCATTAGGTATAATTGGTTACTTGACACTATCTCAAGAAGATCGCACTTCATTATTGAATGTTGGAGTAAATAAATATACATTGATGTTTTCCTTTGCATCCTTAGCTTACTGTTCTAGGACATTAGAAGTTAAAGTACAAACAATTGCTTACACAACATCTCAAGAAGGTCATACTTCATAATTGAATGCTAGAGTAACCAGAAGTACATTAGTTGTTTTCATTTTCTGCTTTTGCTTAAGAAAAGCACTGCAATTTCAATCTTAGTTTTTAGAATTAGATCCATGGAATAGGACTAATGATAAGATAAGATAGATGCTCTGTTTTCCAAATTAGGTTCTAACTAGCCAACAGTTTTTGGTTTATTTTTTTGAAAATTAGATTAACTTAGGAACAATTCCTTTTCTTCCTTTTTAAAATTCATTAGATTCATTTAAAATCTTTTTATAGTTTTAGATTGAATATTCTTAGACATCAAAGAACAGAAACCCCCCAAAAACAACATAAAATACAAACAATGAAATAATAAGTAGGTTAACTAAGCACATACAGTGCATCACACTTCATCAGTTTACAAACCTCGGTTGATAATTAATGCAAGAAATTTAAGAGATTAAATTAACTAAAAATTTTGGTGCCGTTGTCTGGGAAGTTTAATTTAGGAAACCTCATTTCTTACATCTAAAAAAAATGATATGCGTAGAGAAAGAGACTCTAGGGCCAGATTCATAGCTAGAGACAAGAGTTTAATCCCTACAACACCACTCAATCCACCAAGACTGAGAAGTGATACACCTCCATCTCAAAATCATATTCCATATTTCACTAGCCATAGAATTCTTGAAGTTCTAAGGTCATAAATCCAATATGGAGGATCTCCTACTTCATCCACTGAGGCAGTCTTAGAGGAAGAAGATCCTAGATTTCCAAAAGAAGGAGTAACCTTTTTCACCTCTACAGGAGAACACATTTTAGCTGAAGAGTTAGAAATTCCTAGTGGAGAGGAAGAGGAAGAATCTTTATTCAACATACCATTGATAGAAGAACCATAGGAAGAGAAATTAACTTTATAAGTTGACTCTTATATCAACTATAAAGAATCTATAATGGCAGGAAGAGGAGAAGAGGGAGAAGGAGACGGAGAAATTATAAATGGAGAAAATGTAATATTTGGAGGAGGAGATAGAGGTAGAGGTAGAGGAAGAGATAGAGGGAGAGGCAGAGGAAATTTAGAAGGAGGCAGAAGAAATAGGGTAATTGAGAGTTCTTTTGGATTCCCTATAGTTGATGAAGATACAAATGCCACCATGAAAAATATCTCACCTTCTGTCCTCCCAAACTTTCATGGATTGAAAAGTGAAGACCCTGAAACCTTTTTGTTTGAATTTTAAGTCTTGTGCAAAACTTATGATTATTTACAAGACTCTCAAAAATGAAATTTTTTTCCTTCAACATTGAAAGGAGAAGATCTAAAATGGTTCATGAGTCTAATCACTTGGTCTATCAGAACATGGAATGATATGAAGAGAGCATTTTTAGAAAGGTATTTGGATTATTGCATATCTATCAATCACAAGGATGAAGTGTTTAAAATGATGCAAAGAGAGGATGAAAATTTGGAGGATTTGATTGGAAGATTCAACTATAACATAAAAAGAGAAAAAATGGATGATTTAGATCAAGACACTTTAAAATATCTTTTGTTGAAAGCCATTAGAGATGAGTGGATATACATCCTTAACATGATGGGGAAGGGGGACATCTCTCAACTCCCATTACCTGACATTGGGGAATTATGTATTCATCTCTCAAGAGGAAAATAAAAAACTGGGAAAGGTTCAAGAGATCCTTCTCTTGCTAGGGTAAATAGATCTGCAACTAGAACAGTGAGTAGGGAAAAAATTGGAAACATGCTTGATGAATTTAAAACAAACATTTTAGGGAGTCTTAGTGAACAGATAGACACCCTTAAATTAAAAAACAAGAAGAAGCTGAGACTAATGATTTAGCTATTTTCTGTCCCAAATGTAGAAAGAAGCATGCTTTAAGAGAATTTCCTCTTGATGAAAAAGTCATAGAGACCTGTATTATTTGTTCAGAAAGTCATAAGACTAAGAGTTGTCTTCAATTCTTGGTCTTAAGGTTGTTTTTCAAGAAGAAAAAAATTCAAATCCAATAGAATCTCTTTGCCTTGTCTCTAGAAGGCCATGGCAGGGGCCACAAACTCAAGGTTTTAATAACTAAATGTATACTCAGCCCCCACCAAACTGGAATTCTTGGCAGCAACCTTGGCCTCAATCTCAATATCAATCTCAACCTTGGGCTCAAGGAATGAAAAATCCCTATGGAATATTCTCTCAATATTATCAATATCCTCCATCATATTCAAGCTATCCTCCCCAAAAAATTCCTCAACAAAATCAACAACCCCAACTCCAAAACCAAAACCAAAATCCACAACTCTCACTACCATTCCATTAGAGACCAAATCAACTACTTGCCCAACCATTACCAAACCCAAACAATAAAAATCCTCAGACTACCTATATGATATAAGGACAACAATTGCCAACCTATATGATTACTCCTCTATATCTTAATGATGTCCAACTTAGATCTGGTAGGATATTAGAAAAGAAAAAGCCTTCTGTATTCATTCAAAAACAAGACAATTCTGAGGAAAATTCTCTACAACCCAATAAATTTTTTGAAGAAGGAACATCTCTTCAAAACCAAAATTTTGAAAATGAAAAACAAAAAGAACCAATAAACTCAACTCATATCATAGATCAACCATCAATATCTACTTCTACACCTCATTTTCCTGAAATATTACAAGTTGATAGAGGGGTAGAAAAGCATATTATGTTGCCTAATTATGATTTTCTAGATGAATTAAAAAATGTTTGTATCAAAATCCCTTTGTTACAAGCCATTAAGAAGATTCCAATTCTAGCTAGAACAATAAAGGAGTTGAGTATGAATAAACCGAGAAGAAAAAAAAAGAAATTGAAAGAGTTAAGCTTGTAGGAAAAATAGCAGACATAACGATGGGAAAAATTTCGATTAAAAAATATTTAGATCCAGGAATTCCAGTTGTAAAAACACATATCAATGAAGCTGAAATTCCAAATACATTGATTGATTTAGGAGCAACAATAAACATCATGAGCAAACAAACCATGGAACAGCTCAAGCTTCCTAATCTTCTTTATACACCTACATTATTGCAATTAGTAGATATATCTGTAATCAATCCAGATGGCGTGTTAGAAGATATTTCAGTGTCCTTGGATTCTTGGGAGTACCCTGTTGAATTTATGATATTAACCCCTAAGAACAATCTAGGAGGACATCCACTTATATTAGGAAGACATTGGTTGGCTACAACTGATGCTTTCATTAACTGTATCTGGTCACATGTATATTTCTAATGGTAACTCAACTAAGAAATTCACTCTATATCCTCCAGCAAGAAAAATCATAGAGATAGATGAAAAAGAATGGATTGATGATGAAAATGATATACAACCTCTCTTTACTATTCCAACCATTAGTTAAGATAGTCAAATCTTAAATTCAATGGAAAATTTTGAATCATCCCCAGAATATGAACATGATCAATTTCAAGAAAAATCCAATATTGAATATTTTTCATCTAGGTAGATGTCTCTTTATTATATGGAAGAGTTTGGTAGCTCTACAGTTGAAATCTTTCCAGGGAAAACTTTAAACATAAACAATAACTTGGAAAAATTACAACAGGAAAAGATAATCAAAACATTACAACAACACTCTTCTGCATATGCATGGTAATACACTGACATGAAAGGTATTAGTCCTAAGACTTGTATACATCACATCTACATTGAGGAAAATTGTAAACCTATTAGACAACCTCAAAGAAGGATGAATCCAAATCTTAGGGAAATTGTGAAAGAGGAGTTGCAAAAGTTGTTGAATGTAAACTTCATTTACCCAATTTTAGACAGTCAGTGGGTTTCCCCTTTAGTGATTGTGCCTAAAAATAATGGTAAATGGAGGGTATGAATTGATTATCGAGAATTGAATGAAGCTACCGTAAAATATAATTTTCCTTTACCTTTTATAGATCAAGTGTTGGATACATTAGCAAGAAAGAAGTATTTCTCATTCCTGGATGGTTTTAGCAGTTACAATCAATTTCAGGTTGCACCTAAAGATCAAGATAAGACCACATTCACCTGTCCATGGGGGACTTATGCCTACTGATTACTTCCTTTTGGATTGTGCAATGCACCTGCAACATTCCGAAGGGAAGTACTAGGAATTTTTTCTGATCTAATACATGATTGTGTAGAGGTGTATATGGACGACTTTACCGTTTATGGTAATATATTTGAAGAATCTTTAGAAAATTTGGAAAAGGTTCTTAAAAGATGTAAGGAAGAAAACCTTTCACTAAGCCATGAAAAATGTTTCATGATGTTTACAGAAGGGATTGTTTTAGGACATCACATTTTAGGAGATGGAATTAAAGTTGATAAATCTAAAGTTGAAGTCATATCCAAACTATCAATTCCAAGTTTCCAAAGGGATGTTAGAAGTTTTCTAGGATTCACAGGATATTATAGAAGATTTATAGAAAATTTCACCAAAATAACATCCCCACTCTTCAAAATACTCATCAAAGACTGTGAATTTAGTTGGAATCCTGATTTCCAGTTAGCATTTGAGACGTTAAAAGCAAAAATTTATGAAGCACCCATCTTAAGAATTCCAAATTGGAAACTACCTTTTCACATTTCAATAGATACTCGAAATAGAGCCCTAGGAGCTGTATTAGGACAAAAATATTTGATCCCCTATGCCATCTATTACACAAGCAAGAATTTGACTCCC
Source organism: Pinus albicaulis (assembly GCA_034641835.2). Lineage (NCBI taxonomy): Eukaryota > Viridiplantae > Streptophyta > Pinopsida > Pinales > Pinaceae > Pinus > Pinus albicaulis. Next base: position 27,840,631 of record CM076575.1, read on the forward strand.
ACAAAGTTAAATTACATTGTAACTGAAAAGGAATTCTTAGCTGTTGTTCATGCTATCAAAAAATTCAGACATTATATAACATGCTATGAAACCTTTGTTCATACAGATCACTCTACAATTAGATACTTAATGAATAAATCTATTACTAATGGTAGAGTTACAAGATGGTTATTAATCCTGCCAGAATTCAACATTACTATTCTAGACTGACCTGGAAAACAAACAAAGTTTCTGATTTCTTGTCTAGAATTCAAAATATCAAAGATGACACTCCACTTGAAGATAAATTTCCTGATGAATATATTTTTGCAATAACTACTCAGACTCCTTGGTTTTTAGATATTGCCAATCACTTAGTTACAGGAAAATTAACTTCACATTTTCTTTCTAGAGAGAAAAAAAATCATTCAAATAAGTGCAAGATACTCATGGATTACTAATGAATTGTATAAGACAGGTCTAGATCTCATTATCAGAAGATGTGTTTGAGAAGATGAAATTCCCGAAATTCTTAAAGCATGTCATGATGAACCATGTGGTGGAAATTTTTCTGATAAGAGAACAACCTATAAAATCCTTCCTTGAGGATATTATTGGCCATCCATCTTCTGAGATGCCAAAGTATATGTCAAAAGGTGTGATAGTTGCCAAAGGGTAGGGAAACCTGCTCCTTCAAATGAAATTCCATTACAACCTCAAGTACTCATTGAACCTTTTGAAAAATGGGCCTTGGAATTTTTTGGACTTATCAATCCTCCATATAAACAAAAGAAGTATATTTTGGTATACACTAATTATGTCACTAAATGGGTAGAGGCTAAAGCATTACCTTTTGCTAATGAGAGATCTGTAGTTAATTTTCTTTTTGAGGATATCTTTTCTCGCTGTGGTGTTCCAAGATAAATTGTGACAGATCAGGGATCTCATTTTACATCTAAGGTGGTGAGAAGGCTCGCGGAAGATTACAAGACCAAGCACATAAAGTCTACTCCTTATCATCTACAAACAAATGGTCAAGTTGAATCTACCAATAAAGTGATTGAAGGAATTCTCACTAAGACTGTACATCTACACAAAAGATATTGGGTAGAAAGACTTCCTGAAGCCTTATGGGCCTACAGAACTAAATGGAGGAACACAACATGACATACTCCTTATGAATTTTTTTATGGAAAGCAAGTCATGTTCCCCATAGAGTTTCAGATTCGAACCTTCAAGATGGTAGTCCAATTGGGACTTAATTTGTCAGAAGCACATAAACATAGATTGGAGCAACTCAATGAGCTTGATGAAATTAAGCAAGATGCAGTTCAAAGAACCAATATAGTCCAACAACAAAGGGATAAATGGCATGATAAGTATATCAAGGAGAAGAAGTTTCAAGCAGGGAATTGGGCACTTTTGTTCGATTCAAAATTCAAATATTTTCAAGGAAAGTTTCAGATTCATTGGCTTGGGCCATATGATATTGAAAAAGTCTTTGATACTGGAGTAGTGAGGATAAGGACAATAGATGAAGAAAATGTACATCTTCTTGTGAATGGTCATCGGTTGAAAGTATATCATAAAGCACTTTCAAAAGAAGAGTTTGTCAAGGTTTTCCAAGATAATATTGATATGAAGTTAGTGAAGAAGAATTATTCTCCTTCACTAACTTAGCTTTTATTTTTCCTACATACATAAAAAAAATAAATAAAAAAAAATATAAAAAAACAAAAATAAAGTGTATAAGTATGAAAACCAATCAATGATTGGCATACTTATACAGAAAATACAGGGTGAAAATCAAAGATTTCTGACATCCTATATTTTCCATTTTCTTTTCTGTGATAAGTAGTGACACAAAAATACATTCATTGCAGTTCATAATCTGCAAATTTATTTCATTTTACAATTTCATTCCATCTCACTCCACTATCATTCAATTTCACAAGTCATATTCCACTTTCATTCCATTTTCACACTCATTTTATTTCACAAGTCATATTCCACTTTCATTCCATTTTCACACTCATTCCATTTCACAGTCTTATTCCATTTTCCATTTCATCTCAAATTCATATTCCATAGCCATACTTCATTCTTTTTATAAAGTACATTCTGCAGTTGATACATTATGCAGCTGACTGTATTCTGCAGCTAATTCGATTTTGCAGCCACATCTTATTCAACAGTTTTGATACATGATGATTTCAAGGAATTGAAGGATTATGTTTTAAAGACCAACATGCTAAAAGGGTACCTAAGGATCAACACCAAGGAAAACAACAAATGAAAAGGTTAAGTTCTAAAAGGTAAAGTGAAAAAATTTATTTTAAATAGCAAGGTTAAAACACAAAGCATCCATAATATGGATATTTATATGTTTCCTTGACAAATCATCATATGATTTGATTGCAATCTCCATCATACGACATATCATCCACATCCTCCGTATTAAGTTGCATAACGGTCCATAATTAGCTCCCTCGTTGATGATTAAAATATCATGACCTATGATGTGACATACTTGTCTACGTCTCTCCAAAACCCCTACCATCTATTTATTCCTACAAACCCTTAGTACCTTTCATCAGATTCGCAACCAATTCATTTCGTAAAACATAAGGGTAATTCTGAAGGTTGAGAACTCTGCATAGTAGAAGGATGGGGCTAATTGTCAGATCAGAACCAATGGGAGCAAAGTACATGGAAGGATACCCGCAGATCAAAGAATTGTTGCAGAAAGCTGGATGGCTTAAGTTCATAGAGAAATTCAATGGTTTTCACAAGGATATTACAAAATCCTTTGCTCGGTCTTTTGATGGTACAGAAGTAGAAATTGGAGATATCAAGTTTGCAGTGACTGAGTCATTCATGGCCTAGGCTACAGAACTTCCAAGGCATGATGAAAGCTGGTTCAAAAACAGGGACTTCCACAGTGAATCATGGAAAGTAATACTCAAAAACCCAGGTATGGATGTCTACGTTTTTAGAAAAGGTATCCCTAGTTTAGCTCTTAAAAGTAATTGGAGGAATATGCTTTTCGTTTTACAAAAAATTATCACTTGTGAAGGAAGGTTTGGTTGCATGCATGTCTACCATATCCATTTACTGATGAATTTCTTAAAAATGGTGAAATCAATCTTCCTTTATTTCTGCTAAATAGTTTAAAAAGGATGGCCTCAAATGTGCAAAAGAGAATACAATTCATAGATACCACCATGCATCATTATGGGTTGGTAAAGATACTGATTGAGTTTCATTTAAAAATCATAGGATATATCTAGGAGGATTTCCTTATTAGAAACCATTTTCAAGAAGCACCAGAGTCACCTAAAGAAGATAATGTCAGAAGAAGCAGAAGAAAGAAGACTGATATAAATTTTGAAAATAGACTTGAATATTCATTACAGAAGAATGATGAAAAGCTAATCTCTGAAGAACTGATAGAAATCAGAAAGCAAATCAAGACAAGGGGTAAGATAAGAAAAATGATTAAGGTTACAATTGAGGAGAATGTAAGTCCTCCACAACCGAGAAGGAGCTATAGACTCCGAGGTTCTATGAAGAAAACATTATCAAAATGGATAGAGCTTATAAATTTAGATGAGGAAACCCCAATACCATCTCATGTTAACATTCTCCTGCACAAATTCCTCAAAATTCTCCTATTCATCATTTTGAAGGTAGTCCCAACAAAAGATCTCCAGGGATAGACCTACTATAACAAGAAATATATGATTATGTAGAATCACTGGAGAGAGAAGTGCATCAATGAACCCAGAACCTTCTGTCAATCCACAAGAACCTCTAGTTAATGCTCTCAAATGGGATATTTATGAACTAGAGAAATTGAGCAGACATATCAAACAGGAGAATGATACTTTGAAGCAACAAAATAAGTTGGACAAGGTAATTCATGACAATACCATTCTACATCTAGGACTGTGGTATAAGAAAAACAGGAAATTGAAAATAAAGAATATGTTATTACATAGAGCAGTCATTAACCTCTGTTGAGATTGAAACAAGATGATGAGCTTAGTGGAAAGGAGTCGCCTTCACTAAGTGGGCCCGCAGGGTATTTTTGGCGCAAAGTCTATTTTTAGACATATGGATCATGTTCTATGAGTTGCAGGATGCTATTTGTGGATGGTTGGTCAAGTTGGGAAAAATAGATGGACTTCTATTTTTAGACATACTGGGCGGAATCTATTTTTAGATTTCCAGTCTAAAAATAGATATGTCGAATATTATTAGCTCTTAATAGTATTTGGACTCTAAACATTATCTTATCCTCTTGGAGCACTTCAATTTGATGCCTGGATGTGGCACATGCAGCTGACAGAAGGAATTACGCTATTCCTAGGGTTTAGTGGAGCTATTGCATGGTTGACTTCAGTTAGAACTCATGTGACAGAGTTTGGTGGAGTTGATGAGACAGTTAATGGAGTTGTGTTCAATTTAAATTAGTTGAGCTAGTTGTATCTAGTCTAACTGATTGATACAATTAGTGAGAGTGGTGTGACTTAATTATTAATTAATTCACTAATTATAAACTCATAAATTAACTAAAGAATACATCAGTTAACTCCAGTGCATGGACAGTTTCAGTGGAGACCAGTGAAGAGGTAGGTGAAAGAGCAAGTGTGACTATCAGTTGTGACTATACTGGTGCATGAGATTTGCACACACATTGATGGAGAAGCCAATGAGGATTGCGCAGTACATACCAGTGGGATTTAAACCTGGATCTGGTAATTATCCATATTGGATTGCGCAGTAGAGGCAGGCTAACAGGTGGAGCAGATTGGAGCATGTGTTTTGTATGATCTGAGCTTGTGTAGTGTGTAAAAATTGGAGATTGTACTGAGAGCTTGTGAGGAGTTTGTACAATGATTGTTACATGATATCTATCATTATAATATACAGATAGTTGGGGGTTTTCACCTTTAATCTTTCCCATAAATACTGTGTTTATATGTGTGATTGTTTATGGTTTTAATGTGTGCATGCGATTGTTTAATTTCCGCAAATTGATGATCAATAGTAGAAGAGGTTATGTATTATGCATGAAGCTCAAATAGTGTGTGATCAGGATAATCTCGGTGAATAATTTAACAGTTATTCAAATTTATACAACCTCAAGTATAAGCTTCTTATGAAAATACCCAGGATGACAGTCACTTCAAAGATAAACAAAAGAAGGAAATTGGATGTGCTAGTAGAAGTGTTTGAGAAAATGTAGTAAGAAATGAAAACTCACATTTTTGGCAAGTTGCATGAGGACATGCAATGATTTTGCAGTGGGGGTATGTTGAACCTCAGAATTACCCTCTCTTTAATAGCTTTTATCACCTTTTTCCGTCACTTTCTCTTAATATTACAGACCCCAATCAATGATAAATGCTAGGTTTTGTATTAAAGATGCATTAAAATGATTTCCATATTATATTTTCAAGCTCTTGCTATTTGAATAGATTTTTGCAATTTAGCTACAGAACACAACCTATTCTGTAGCTAACCGTGGATTCTATAGCTACTCTCATGGTCTGGCATGTTCTAGGTGTCAAATGAAGAATTGGGCCACATGGGCATTTCTAGAATCATCTCCACATGAATTCTATCATATTCACTCGGTCAAGATCAACCGAAAAGAAGGCCTAAGATCATGGTCAAAGGTGTGGCCAAAGTACGTTATCTGAAAGCAGCAGGACTCTTGATTTTATCTATCATAGCAAATCAAGAGTCAAACAGTCCTATTGCAAGTCTAATTCGAATTAGCCACCTGTAGCAAGTTTATATCATAAAAAAATATGTTATTTTCCTTTAAATATCGGTTGTACAAAACCGAGAAGACAATTCAGAAATTAACTGTTAAGTTTAAGATTTTTGCTGATACTCTGTATCAAGACTTCATTTTATCATAATACAAAGTTCTTATTGCCAATGATTGTTTAAGTGCATTCTTAACCAACTAGCAGTTCAGCTGAATCAGTTGCAGAGGGCCCTTGCACTGGAGGAGGTTTTTCATTTGTTGTTTTTAGATCAATTTCCATTACTATGTTTTTAACAATTATGTTTTCTAGATAGGTTAATGTTCCATTTTATTTTTTTGATCAATAGCATAACATTAAATCACAACTGTGAAACCTTGTTCTTCTAAAATATTTCATGAAGATAGATAACTCTTTTTTCAAATCAAATTAAGATTGAAGTAATGCGAATACATAGTTGCCTTGTTTTCTTACTGTTTTGTCATTCATTTTCTTAGATCAGAATTGTTAATTAACTGTGTCAACAGATGTTTTCAAAAGCCATTTCAAGATGATGATCCTAAAATAAATGGTTGAATGTCTAATTCATACAGTGATTGAATTTACTCTACACATTGTTATTTGCTTTCTAGGAACTTAGAAACTAAGGCATAATTGACTTCTTACACAGAACCTCAATAGGGTAATACTTCACATTGAATGTTGGAGAAAGTCAAATATACATTAGTTTTTGCAATTAGTTTTACATGCTTTCAAATTCTTCTTTCAGATCCTCACTTAGTTGCATCACTGATATTCCTAAAAGTCATTCCAAAGAGATTGATTTAGTCATGTTTCAAGACTGAATGATTGAATGCTTAATGAAGTGCAATTACTAAGTTAGTTTCTGCATACTTTCTAGATCATTAGGTATAATTGGTTACTTAACACTATCTCAAGAATATCACACTTCATAATTGAATGTTGGAGTAACTAAATATACATTAGATGTTTTTTTTGCATCCTTAGCTTACTATTATAGGACATTAGAAGTTAAAGTACAGACATTTGCTTACACATTAACTCAAGAAGGTCATACTTCATAATTGAATGATGGAGTAACCAGAAGTACATTAGTTGTTTTTATTTTCTGTTTTTTCTTAAGACAGGGACTGCGATTTCAATCTTAGTTTTTAGAATTAGATCCATGGAATAGGACTAATGATAAGATAAGATATATTCTCTGTTTTCCAAATTAGGTTCTAACTAGCCAACGATTTTTGGTTTATTTTTATGAAAATTAGATTAACTTAGGAACACTTCCTTTTCTTCCTTTTTAAAATTCATTAGATTCATTTAAAATCTTTTTATAGTTTTAGATTAAACATTATTAGACATCAAAGAATAGAAACCCCCAAAAAACAACATAAAATACAAACAACGAAGTAAGAAGTAGGTTAACTAAGCACATACAGTGCATCACACTTCATTAGTTTACAAACCTCAGTTAATAATTAATGCACACAATTTAACACATTAAATTGACTAAACAAGGTTGTTGGGTCACTATTAAATGGAGACATATTTAATAAAGGAGAATTTCCATGAAAATGATATCTTTCATCTTTTGTTGCGTTGATCAATGTGTAAATCAAAATAAAACATAGTTTCCAAAGAACATGCATTGGAAGGAATTTTTGAAAGTCACTTGGGGAGCTGACCATGTGAAGACCATGCTATCCAATTAATCTTCGATCAAAAATCAGGCACAAGATTTTCATTAAAGTGTGAGTACATATTAAAGGTTACAAGCATGAAATTAAAAATTGTCCGAGGTGATTATGCATGCATAATTACTAGATTCTCTATAAGCTCCAACATAAATGATGAGTGAGATGAGGAAAAATTCATTCATTTCTTTGGATCTTTTATCAAGCTCAGTATATGCCACACTTGCAAGTATGGATGTGGATGTTAATGTGTGTCATATGCAACTTCCATTTATGAATTTTTTATGGGCCTAGTTGATCTAGGTGGCTCCAAAGACATAGACAGGACAAAGAGGGCTCAAAAATCAAAGTAATCTGATTTCTCTCGAACCAAGTGTTGTAGACATCGACACCCTGATCACAATGGTGCAAACGGTTCGTCAAACCAAGCTCATATGTGGAAGTTAGGAGAAGTCAAAGTTCTGGTTTGACTTGGTGACTGGGTAGCCTGAAGGGAGACACAATTTGGACGAAACCCGATAACCGGATTCCAACAAGTTCAGGACGAATCCTAAGCGAAATTTTGGCCTGTTTAAATTCACTCCTACAGTCAAAATCATAATTTTAAAAAACGTACATCTTGTTTTAATAAAACAAAATTAAATTAAAAAAAGGGAGGTGGCAGGTCACCACCCCCGCCACCTCATCCAACCGCATAACAAATATTGTTATGGTCCTACAGATCGTGATCCTCACGGACCCCACAACATTCCAACGGAGAGCCATATAACATATATGTTAACTTTACCAACAACGAAACTAACTAACTAACTAACTAACTATATATATATATATATATATATATATATATATATATATATAGTCCTCGAAAATGTCAATAAACCGGAGCTCGGAAGTAAGGATTCCGGTGGGTGTCGAACCCGCCTGGCCTAACGGCTGGCCGGTCTGCCCACGGAACCACATTCAAACCATTGCCACTTTTAAACGGTGCTGACAGGGATTAAGGGGCAGGCCGCCCAATTCAGACCCGACCCCCCTCCATTTAAATGCTGCGGATTTCAAGAAATACGGTGGGGTTTTAAAAGACATATGGCATAGTTAATTAAAACAATTTTTTTAATTAAAAAGGAAGGGGCGGGATTTGACCACCTGACCCCCTCCCTCATAATGTGGATCCTAACCACTAAGCCAAACGGATTTTATTAGGAAAGACCACCCACTTTTTATACTTAAACCCGTTTTTCTCATATGTGCCTAGGCCATACCAGAGCAAGAGTGTGCACACGGATTGAGAAAAATTTGCAAGTGGAACCATGAGCATGGTGTAATAATTGTGCAAGCAGAATCATGAGCCTTGAAATTGTCCCAGGGAGGAAATTTTTCTCGATGTCGGAATATAGTCAAGTTTACAGTCATTTTTCACGATTTTCCGCAGGGAATGCAATGGCGAGGTTGGATTCGCCTTTTGAGTTGTAGGTTTCCAGTCCACCCATGGAGAAGCTACGTGAAGGAATCTAGGGGAAATCTAAAAGATTCCTTTTGCCCCAGATCTTCACTTTCTTAGAATTCAACAAATGGACAGTCATTTTTTCACTATTCGACGTCACGAATCTGATGGCATATTCAGATTTTTCATCTTGAATTTTTTGGTCACTTTTTCAAGTGAAGTTGCAGGTGTCAGATTTCAGTGAGTGAGCAATCGATTTCACACCTTTCGATGCCACGATTGTGATGGTGATTTCAAATCCAATAGCAGCAACAACCATTCTTCAGTCATCTTAAGCGTGAAGTATATGATGAGCTGATTTCATGTACTTATTTTTTCTTGAGATACTTAGTGCTGTATAGATCCTGTTGATATATGAGTCGTGGGATCTTGTCTTGTTTTGCTATTGATGTACTTTTTGTCATGGATTTGTATTATTTTTGAGATCCATTTTTTGCCATGTTGGCGGGATAATCCATGTCATGCATATGTCAATGAGATCCCTTGTTTGCCATGTTGGCGAGATACTCACACTCTTTATGTGTGAGCTATCATCATACTGATAGGAGCCCTTTTTTATGCATGAGAGTTCCGCAGTGGAACATCTCATAGAGAGGTCTAGCCACTCCTACGTGAGAGAATTTTCCTCGTATGCCAAAGAAACACATCCATCTACATCTTCTTCTTACAACACTTAATGCAACAGCCTACATGTTGGGGCAAAGTGATTGCCTGTCATTTAATTTTTCAACCCGGGGGTTTCGTAAGCTTGTGAAGCATGCGTGCACTGTATGTGCTAGAAATTATCTTTCAGTTTAGATCAATCTAACTATAGAATAACGAAAAATAATTTATCTAATCTATGAAATTAAATAATGAAAATGAAATTCAACTAACCTATGAAATCAAGTAACGAAAAGAAAGAAAACAAATTCAAAAGAAAATATAGCGCGCAATCACACTTGCAGGAATTGAAATTTTAATCTAAGAAAGCATTTCAAAGCATGTAAAGAAAAACAACTAAGGTATGTTCAATCACTCCAACATCCAATATGGAAGTATGATAGAATCACCCTCTTGAGATTATAAGCAACCAATTATACTTTAGTCTTTAAATCTAAGAAAACAATTAAAGCATGATATCATTTGATAACTTGATACATTTGCAAAGTATTTTAGTTGAATTGCAACATGGTTGGTTCTTGTGTTTCAACCATATTTTGTTGCTGCATTCAATTTTGATCTTTGAACTTTGCATAATGATAATTTGATTATTGTTGCAAAGTATATATTTATTGGATTGCATCATGGTTTGTTCTTGTGTGACAACCATGATTGTGTTTACATCCAATTATCTTTTAAGTACTTTTGAAAAGCCATTGTATGCTCATAATAATAATGTAATAGTTAATATATTTTGAAAGTATGTGGGCTTTAGAATGTGATATGAATGTGGAAAAATTTGAATATGAATGTATCCCCCCCCCCCAACTGATGGTATTGGATATTTGAGGAAAACAAGTTTTTTTTCCCAAAATTATCATTCTAGCTTTTGAAGGAATTCTATGGTAAAAAGTTAAAAAATGACATATATTAACTTACCCTTTGAAAATGACATACCTTAACTTACCCTTTGAAAATGGATGAGTTGCATGTGTGGTGGCCGTAAAATTCTGATCATAATCTTCTTCATGTGGCTGTACAAGTTATGGATAAAATAGTCAAGATGACTTTTTATTGCTTCTGCTAAAACTACTAAATTTGCTACAAAATGGTGTTGATTTGTTGTAGTTGCATATCTTCTTCATTTGCTTCAAAATATTGAAAATGATAGTATTCATGTCTTCAAAACTCGTTGGCATAATTCCTGCTATGTGAATAGATGTTCTGATGTCAAACATAGCAGGAAATTATGGACTTAGTGGCCATTAATGGATGCCACTAGTCAACACGAGAACTCTCACCATTGATGACAATGAGAGTCAAGATGCCCAAACACATCTTGCTAGGTACGAATAATTTTGCTATTGTTGAGTACCTAGAAGATCCGATGAACAAGGGACATTAATGTATTCCCATTGTTCGTCAACGAGAAGACTTGCCATTAAGGCATGCAAGCCTCAAGGTGTTTTTGTAAGGATTTTAGACTCAAAGGGCTATGGACTCAATAATTTTCATTTAAGCAAGGTTTATTTGCGAAATGAAAATGATAGGAGAAGGAAAATGGAAATGGAAGATGAAAATGGAAAATGACAATGGGAAATAAGCATGTAAGTGAGCTTCTTGCTTTTATTTGTGGGTTAGGAGTAGACAAAGAGTAATGGAAAGTGTATGTGAATAAAAATGAACAACTAACTCTTGATGGGAAAATAACTGTGGCTTGATTTGAATTGCTTGGTTGGATTTATAATTCAAAAGGGAGGAAAGGTAATGGTCTTGATGGATATGGACATGGACTTGTTCTTATGATTCTCATGACATTGGTCCTCTGAAGACCAATTGTGTCGGAAAATTGGTTTCCTTCAATGATCATTCGATCATCCCAAACCCGCAAAAAAACTTGACATAAAGAACATAAGTGTGTTAAAAAATAAATGGCCAATTACTCTTTGATTCTTACGCAAAAATTTGAATGTCAAATGAAACAGATTAAGGAAAATCAAAAGTGTTATATTTAGTCTAATTCATGATATTGATAACAATCCATTTTTAAGAAATAACCATGAAAAATAAATCAACTCCCTGTTTCCGGATGACTTCATGTAGCAAAAATGATTGGCATCACAAAGATTCGTTGTGTCAAGTTAAAACTTACAACAACAATATTATAATTTTTAATGCCAAATATTCAGAAATCATCTAAATATTCTTTCAATTGTTCTGCAAGTCACTGTCAATTGAATCGTCATCTGTGCTGCAAAAGTCAAAAATATTTGAAGCGGTAAAAAAAAAGTACTTGCACAAAAAAATTATTTCAATCATATTTCGCAAGTATTTTTCGCCTTATAAATTGCTTCAATAAATCAATTGTATATGCAATTTTTTTTTTTTTAATATATATATATATATATATATATTATTATTATTATTTTCCTTTTTAATGATGAGACACATAGGGAATGAGAGACATATGTGTCTAAAATCAAATTTATTAAATCAAATTGGACTCTTAGACCACATGCCATGTGGAGCAGAGTTTGATATTCACTTGGATTCTTCTAAAATCAAATTTATTAAATCAAAATGGACTCTTAGACCACATGCCATGTGGAGCAGAGTTTGTTATTCACTTGGATTCTTCTGCTTTCAACTTGCCATGTTTAAATAGTTCAAAACAAATCATTTTTCCTCATGCAATTTGCAAAATGGAGCTCTGAAGAACCCTGAATTTCTCCCAAATGATTGCGAAATCTAGAAAATTGCTTGCAAACTACCTAATTCACCCTGTTCTATAAAAAAACCCATGTTTTAGTTTTTCCTAATTCACCTTGGTTTGCTTAGAAAATGTGTTTTAAAATCGGGTGTTTTTAATAGTTACGCATTTCTGGGAATTTCGTTTTCTGGCAATTACTTCTGCAACAAAATAAAATTGTTGTGGTTTGATTTTTTTATTTGAAAATTTTGATATGTAATGGATTGTCTCTCACAGAGAAGTTCAGATCGATCTCCCTCATTCCAATTACCTGCAATGGAATCTGAAATTTTCTCTTCATCACTAGTCTGCAATCTTCTCTTCATCAGCAGTTTTTCATGTGATACACTTTAATTTTCTGTCTCTGCAATCGAATCTACAATATTCTCTTCATCAACAATTTCTTCATCCGATACACCTTCATTTTCTGTCTCTGTAACTTTTAAAATCAATTTCTAATAATTGTTGCTTGAGGAAGATCGAATATGGAAAAGAGAAGGTTCCTTTTTTTTATTGCAGTGCATTGGTTTTTGTGTGGATTGAAGGCCTGCATATTTGTGTAAGGCCAAGCCAAAGGCTGGCCTCACGCATATGCGTGGGCCTCCTTTCCATGGGCCAAAAAAAAAAATTTATGTTTTTTTTTTTTTAAGGAAAAATTATGCACATGCAATTCAATAAATCAGAAAAAGATTGAGAGGATGCAAAACATTAAAATTTGCAGAACTAATAAAAAAAGGATCATGAATCAAATGACGATTTTCAATAGAATTTTAGTTCAATTTCCAACAAAATTTTTGACGAATTTTTGAATTTTAATTTTTAATATGACTGATCTGATTTTCTGATCTTCCAGGTCACAACAAGGCACGGGAAGAGAGCATACTAGTCAGCGTCATCAAATAAATTCATATTTTCACACACAAATTTTATTTCTGATGGTGATAAAAAACGAAGTGATTCTTACTGCGTCACTAAAATTTATTCAAAATGAATTAATCAACGTTGATTATTATTTTTTTCTTCGAAAACAAAATAAAAAATTCTAAAATTCTAGCCAAGCTTGGTTTTATTTTTATTTTTCCTATCTATCTAAAAAATATTTTTATTTTATTTTTATTTTTAAGTATATTCATGCTTGCAATGAAGCCATTTATGGATTAGAATCTTTGAAATATTCATATCCAAACTTGAAAAATGTACCTGATTGTTTATAAGGATATGAAAAATCACCTTGATCTTTTGATTTGCCTCAAGGATCTCTTGAAGAATTGATGAAGGTTGTGGCGCAATCACTTTTTGATACCATTCCTCAATGTAGTCTTTGGGCTACATTCTAGATCCTCTGTCCATAAATGGGTAGTAAAAACAAAATAAAATACACTCTAGACTAAAAGCTGGTTCCTATGCACACTTCCCCGGCAACGACGCCAAAATTTTGGGGCAAAGTGATTGCCTGTCATTTAATATGTTAACCCAGGGGTTTCGTAAGCTTGTGAAGCATGCGTGCACTGTATGTGCTAGAAATTATCTTTCAGTTTATATCAATCTAACTACAGAATAAAAAAAACCCATTTATCTAAGATATGAAATCAAATAATGAAAATGAAATTCAACTAACCTATGAAATCAAGTAACGAAAAGAAAGAAAACAAATTCAAAAGAAAATATAGCGCACAAACACACTTGTAGGAATTGAAATTTTAATCTAAGAAAGCATTTCAAAGCATGTAAAGAAAAACAACTTAGGTATGTTCAATCACTCCAACATCCAATATGGAAGTATGATAGAATCACCCTCTTGAGAGGATAAGCAACCAATTATACTTTAGTCTTTAAATATAAGAAAACAATTAAAGCATGCAAAGAAAAAAATCAATAATTGCATAAGTTAGGTATTCAAGCATTTAGAAATATGATAAAATCACCTTCTTGAAATGATCTTTAAGAATGCCCAATATTACAATTGAATGAGGATCTAAATCTAGAAAACAATGTAAAAGCATGTAAAAGTAAAGCTCAATGATTGCATAGGTTGAATATTTAATCACCCAATTTGGAAGTATGACAAGACACCTTCTTGGCTTGATATTTTATTCAATTATACAATCAATTGATAGTTTGATATAAGAAAGTAAATAGTAGAACATGAAAGGAAACTAAATAATTGTGAGTTTTATTGCCTCAAAATTAATCCAATTGGAAAATAGATAAATATAACCTTTTGAAATGTTTTTAGAAAACAAAGATTACACAGTTATTCTAAAACTAATACTAAGAAAGAAAATAAAATTTAATCTATAAAAGCAAGTAAATCTCACACATTTTAGGCAGCTGATATACAAATATGAGAGATGGTAAATCGAAATGCTCCATATGTAAGAAAAACCAAGTAAAAATGAAGGAACATTCATGAGTAAGGTGCCACAATCTAATTTTGCATTCAAAGTTTGAGCATAACTCCAATTTTACACATGCTTTGATAAGAGAAATATTCCCATATTTATACAAAAAGGTGAGAAGTTATCTCATTAATGAGAGTCCATGAATCTCTCCCTATATCTCTAGAGTTACAATCCAAATAGGAAGTAGGCACATGTCTTCTTAGAGTTACAATACAAATAGGAAATGAGACACATATCCTTATGATCCCATGATATTCTCCATCCAAATTCGAATTTGGCCTTAGGAAGCCACATAAGGGTCTTTTGGAAGCTTCAATTTTACCTACACATGGCAAAAAACTCATTCCACTTGTTAGGTATAAGTATGTGCATATTATTTTCTAATTTTTAACCACAGATTCACTTAAAAATACTAGGAATTAATAAAGTTTGGAAAAACATAAATGTAATCCAATAGTGGTAATGGTAAGGTAAATGTAATGAAATGGAGGTGGAGTGAAGGTGATAATATGGAAATATAAGTGAAAATGTAATGGAAGTAAATGAAAATTTCAAGGCCCAACACTACACCATCTTGACACCGAGGCCTGAAGATGTAGTCCCTCTTGGACGAACTCCGTTATCAAACAACGTGTTATTATGATTGCTGATATTTACATGTAATGTTCCTCTTATTTACAAAAATTAGTTGTTCATTTATGTTCATTAACACTTTACTTAAATGCAATTCTAATTTATCAACTGAAGTAAAAGGTCATGGTTAAGGGTATCAAGAATTTACCCTGGATCAAGTGGTATCAGAGCAGGTCTTCTTGCTGATTGGATTGTAGGCGTGAACATTGAACATTTTCTGAGTTGATCCATGGAGAATGTCAAGGACATGTATGAGACCATGCTCAGGGTGTCTGAGAAAGAAAACATGTTTTATGAGGCTTATGAAAAACAAGTCGCAGAGAATGACGAATTGATGACACTCCTACAGGAAGAGAAGGAGGACAAACATCGATTGCAGCTTCAGTTGCAAGCCACGACAGAGGCGTGGTAAGAATTGAAGCGCAACAATGAAATTCTTCAAGCAGATCATGATGTATTGAAGGCATTCCTCCAAGAAGAGAAGGAGGAGAAACAATAGTTTCCACTTTAGCTACAAGCCGTCGCAGAGGCCTTGGAGGAAGTGAAACACAACAAAGGCTTATAACAGCCTTCTTCACTTGTTTCGCAATCAATAGCTAAGGTAAATAGTGTTGATTTCTCTTCAGTTTCTTCACATATCATTTCAGTTGGAAGTATGGAGATACCCATTGCAAGAACCGACATGAGACTCCTCACCAAGATGGGGTATAGAGGAGGAGGACTTGGCATTCATGGCCAAGGCATAACTCAACCATTGGAGGTGTTAGACTCCTATACCAATAGGTGTCATTTTTCATGATTGTCTTGATTGAACTATGGAATATGTTCAAACCTTTTTCTTGAGCAAAGGTGTTCCATATTCTTGAAAAACCAAAAAATCAAATAATTTAAAAAATGTAAAGAGGTATACCCTAAAAGAAAAATCAAAGGGTAAAAAGAATAAAATGGTCAAAAAAGTGAAAGAAATGAACCCCAAGCAAAAAATAGACCAAGGAAAGTGTGCAAATCCAAATGCCACTACTATTTCATTTTTTGTAAATAAGTAATTGTGTGCAGCTTGTCAAACTTTTGCCACAATTTATGAAGAGTCAAACTGTTTAAACTTGACTTATTCATATTTCAATTTCATGTTATAGAATAGAGAATAAATATCTGACCAAACAGTTTAATCTTGGCAGATAAGTAGATAGGTAGAGTTAATAAGAAGTGCTCAACAGTTTAATCTGATCCCTTGGATGTAATAAGGGTAGAAATAGATAGATTTATCATGTAAAAAGAAAAGGTTGAAAAGGGTTTGCAAGTCTAAATGCACCCTAATAAAGAAGAGAAAATGGTAGTGTCAAGTAGATAGGGTAGGTAGATGGTGTTGCAAAGTTTTATGTGATGAATGATGCTGCTAAATGTGTTTAATCCTTTACTTTCATCACAAGTACTGAAGCATAAAATACACTAAAGAATTCACAGAAAGCAAAGTCAAAATCATTAACTTCCCACATCACTTTCCCCTTAAGTTTTACTAATTTCCCCCAAAGTGCTAAGGTATTTGGAGATCAAAGGGGCTCAAGGCATTTCCTTGACTTTTGGAGGGACCGGACCCTCGGCCTAATGATCAAAAAGACCTAAGTACTTGACATTATTTGTCATTATAATCATTCACTTTTAACCTTTTCCTAAGTAAAATCCAATTTTACTTAGGAAAATCATGCCATATTTCATAAAATACCCTC
Organism: Pinus albicaulis; assembly: GCA_034641835.2. Classification (NCBI taxonomy): domain Eukaryota; kingdom Viridiplantae; phylum Streptophyta; class Pinopsida; order Pinales; family Pinaceae; genus Pinus; species Pinus albicaulis. The sequence goes on from CM076575.1 coordinate 27,857,759, forward strand.
AAAATCACTTGCTATGCTATGTTCAAGTGTTGAAGTTGATATAATGTGGTTTACTTCAGAAATCTTCACTTCCTTAGATGTGCAAAGTATTTTGAGTTGTCCTTGTCCCTTTGTCATATTTACATTTAACTCTATTTACTAAATCCCTAGTGAAAATGCCTTATCCTAAGTATATAACTCCTTTTATATAAATATCCAAAAAACCCATCTTATTATAAAGTTTAACCAAAGTATTTATTTCCCAATTATTCATTGAAAACCCGCATTATGCGCCCTTTGGTTAAATATATCATTATATAATAGTCCCGCCCTTATGATAAGTTAATTATATTGGTTAATATTTTACCTTCATCACAAGTACTCAAGCAGAAAATGCACTGAAGAATTCACAGAAAGCAAAGTCAAAATCATTAACTTCCCACATCACTTTTTCCATAAGTTTTACTAATTTCCCCAAAGTGCTAAGGTATTTGGAGGTCAAAGGGGCTCAAGGCATTTCCTTGACTTTTGGAGGGACCGGACCCTCGGCCTAATGATCAAAAAGACCTAAGTACTTGAGATAATTCATCATTATAATCATTCACCTTTAACCTTTTCCTAAAGTAAAATCCCATTTTGCTTAGGAAAATCATGCAAACTTCCATAAAAATCCCTCAAAATAACTTACTATTCTAAGTTTAAGTGTTGAAGATGATATATTGTAATTTACTTCAGAAATTGTCACTTTCTTAGATGTGCAAAGTATTTTGAGTTCCCTTGTCCCTTTGTCATATTAATGTTTAACTCTAGTTATTAAATCCCTAGTGAAATGCCCTATCCTAAGTATATAACTCCTTTTATATAAATATCCAAAAAACCCCTCTATTATAAAGTTTAGCCAAAGTATTTATTTCCCCGTGCATTCAAATAAAAACCCACTATACAACCCCTTTGGTTGAAATATATCATTATATAACACTCCGCCCCTATGGTAAGTCAATCATATTGATTTATTTATCATATAATAAAAACATATATGAGAAAAGCTTTAAACATATGATATATATGTTTAACACAAAAAAGAAGAAACCTGAAGTTTTATTTTTAAATAAAAACTTCGGAAAAACCCCCATGCCACCATGGCTCATACGCTTGGCATCCCACCCGACACTTTAACCATAATTGAACCCTGCCGCGACCCCTATTTTTCATTAACCATTGGGATTAATTAATTATCAGAATTAATTAATAACCACACTTTTCCGCCTATTAGACGCCCCCCGGGATGTTTAATAAAGTTAATCGCGTTTAAAACCCCACCGGGCCCGCACGATAAGGCCCCACCATCTCCCCGTCCCTTCCACCGTTGGATCGCCCCTCCACAGATCAATGCTCCACATCAATTCCGCCAGCCGTCCCTTGTCAACACTTTAATGCGCGGGGGCTTGGTGGTATTGGACTAGTCCTCCGTCCACGTGTCCATTGCTTAGTGGAATCGTTGCCCTCGCAGTTAAAACAACTATTGCTCATAAGCGGTGCGGGGATTACCGCTTACCGCCCGGCCCCCACCACACATCGGCCCGTACTGAAGTGACGTCATTCCTCGAAAAACTAAAAACTCCTTTTTGACTTTGGAAATAAAACAAATTTTCGTGTTTTTTATGTTATTTTCATTATTGAAAACGACTGTGCCTTCTGTTGCGAAATTCAAACTTTCACTGAAATCTACTGTTCTATCCAAATTCGCTCCAGAATTCCTCCGGACCAGTGTTCAAGCATCTTCTTGCCACCATTTGATACCTGCTAAATCCCAGTTCGCCTCCGAAAACAGGTATTTATCCTATTGCGCCCCGAACTTCAAAAGAAACTCTGTTTTCCTCGTTTTCCACTGGATTAGTGATTAAATCTTATCGCTAAGATCATTCCCTGAGGTTTGAAACTGTGAATTGTTCCCTTGAAACTGCAATTGTGCTAATTTCCTTCATTTAAACTGAAATCGCACCCGGTCCGTGAAGAAAACCCAGAAACTGCCATTTTGAACACACAAGAACCTAAATGGGAGTTTCTGTAGCCTTGAATGATGCTCCATTTTGAACCTGGTTAAAACCTCACTCCCTTGTCCATTGAGAAATTGCTTGAAAAATCTACTCAGTTGTCCCCTGAAGAGGTGACCAAAAGATCACATCCTTGGATAAACAGTCTTAATACTAGTCATAAGTTTTTTTTTACTCCAAGATTGTTATCAAATCTATTCAAACAGAGGTTAGAAAGCATAACAGTTAAAGAGTATCAGTGGTTAAAGTGTATCAGGTAAAAGTCAGTGAAAGTTAAAATGAAGTTACAGAGCAGTCAAAGGTAAACGGTAAAAGTAAATACAGAAGGCAGTAAAATGGTAAAAAGAGATGAAAATACTTTCACCAACATTCAAGTTTGTCTAAAGTGAAAGTAAAACAGTCAAAAGAACAAAAAAGTGAAAAGATGAAAAACACAACAAGAAGTAATATTTTTGCAGAAATTGCATGTTTTAGTCATAGTTTTGCAGAAACTATTGTGATCAATACAAGATGAATTTTAAAAAACTGAAGGAGGTTTATGTTCTTAAGAGTACCATCTACAAAAACCTCTCTCACTTTCCTAACAGCTATTATGGTTTTGGAAATATTAAACAATGTTAAAAAGCACTTTTTTCAGAAAATTTCAGTTTAATTCATCATTTTGCGGAGAGGATTGTGGAAAATCCAAAATACTTCATACAAAACTGAAAGGTTTTGTTCCTAAGAGACCCATCTACAAAAACCTATCTAGGTTTTTTCCACTGATGGTTTTATAATGAGAGATACATGCGCATCTTTACGAGGCCATTTCGGACTACGTAAAACTCGTTGTACACATATTTTTTACGAGAAACTATTATGCATCGGCGGGAGAGAAATTTTGGGAAAGTGAAAGAGGTTTATCTCACCAACATATTTATCTACAATAACCTCTTTCAATTTTTACATATCTATTACGGATTGAGAAATAATAAGGTATAATTGGACCCCAAGTTTGCAGAATTGTTGGAGCAGAATTCACAAAAAAAGGAAGCAGTTAGTGACTTGGATGCCTCATCATCAGCTAAGAGTTGGATCAAATTCGAATTCTCCTCTTTGTCATCACCTATCCATAAAAAATAGTGCCAAATAGATGCATTAGTTTGAGTTTCCTTTAATTAAGTTCTATTTATGTAAATAGTTGGAGAGATTTGTGAACCAATTTTGATATTTATTTCAAGATATTTTAGTTTAGAATTTGTATAAATACTCCACTCTTGGAAGAATTTGGGGTGGATTCTATTACTCTGCTGTAACATTGAGATTTTCGGAATAAAATCATTTTGGAGAAATTTATTCGTGGCTTACTGGATGACGATTTGAAGCTCAGGACTTTTTGCAGGATTCATGTGTTGGACTGCAGTTCAATAAGTCTTTCTACCCTCTGTCTTAAGTTTTATATCAGTTTATAATATCATTATGTCCATTTCTGAATAATTTACATAAAGGATTGAATCAGAATTTACTTAATTGTACTCTGATTTCAGATGTGATTGTTCTTAATGTTTTCCTCTGAATTAGTTATAAGCATGAATTCTTAAATGCTCCTGCTTTGCTAATTTAAACATTGTTGATTACTATAATAAAGAATTCTTCATTGCTCTTTGTTTGTAGTCATTTCACTTCTTTCTTTTGAACATGGTGAAAGATTCTTAGCCGCCTTTCATCCCTTCAAGATCATCCCATCCACTTTAAATTTTAAGGATTGTTCTCTGTCTAGCTATCTTGCCCTGTAAAGCCATCTTGTGCGTAGAATAGAAATCCAGTAAAGCCATCCTTTGACTCCATAGCCCAATGGATTGAAAACTTTCAACCTTGCCCTTAGTTTGTGGATTCCACCATTTTCAAACAAACTCTTGGATTTATAACTAGCCTAAAACTTTCTAAGAACAAAGATAAATTATAAAGAGAGAGCCCTCTCTGGATGCAGATTGGCTAGATTCTGCATCTGAAGGTTGGTTTGTGGTTACCTCGGGTATGCTTTCCTTTTCCACAACTTCAAGGAAAACTTGAGTGATAACACCATGAAACTAATGAGGAGGAAAACGAGAATATGAATTATGATTTTAGATACTCCAATGTTGGGTTTAATTCCCACCACATTCCAAATATCGATATGAGGAAGTTTGACGGAAATGATTCGATAACATGGATACTACAAATGGAGAAATATTTTGATCTTCATGATGTGAAACACACACAAAAGGTACGCATTGTAACTTTATATTTAGAACCCAATCAGTTTGTATGGTATCGATGGTTTTGTTCTCGTAAACCACTTGTCACTTAGTCAATTTTTATGGAGGAAATGATAACACTTTATGAGGATACAAATAGAAACACCTTCTTTATCCAATTGATAAATATCAAACAAAAGGGTTCAATGGTAGAGCACATTGAGGAATTCCAAAAATTGAATATCATGGTAATTAATATTCTAGAGGAGCATAGGATTGATGTCTTCATAGGGACTTTGAAGGATAACATCCAACATGAGGTTTTCAATTGGGAACCTAATTCATTGGAGAAGGCATTAGCGAGGTGTGAAAACATTTAAAGAAAAATTATGGTAACAAGGAAGTCTATCACTCACAACTATAAAGTAGAAGTGTTGCTTCTACTTCTTTCCAAAAACTACAAGTTTGATGCCAAAATAATTGGAGGAAAAAAAGAGAAAAAGAGATTTATTTATAGTTGTGATATTAAGTAACTGAATGTCATAGGTCATTGTTGTAAAATATTCTACATATATTGTGAAGAGGAGGAAGAAAAGGAATAAGAAACATTAAGATGAGGATATAATGTATAAATTTGCTGAATAATGAAGATTTATCCACTGAGATTATCCTGGTCACACATTAATTCAAATTCATGCATAACACATAACCTCTTCTACAATTGATCAACAATTTGTGGAAATAGAAATAGTCACATGTGCACATAAACACAATATGTAATGGGGAAAGCTTATAGCTGAAAACACCCCAGCTATTTGTATATTATAATAGAAGAGAACATGTAACAATCTCAGTACAATACTCCTCACAAGTACTCAGTACTGTCTCTAAAAGTTACACACAAACTAGCTCAGTTTTGAACAAGTCATAGGTTCAAAACTCATCCACTAATTGCCTGCCTCTATTGCGCAATCAAGGCTGGTCTAATGAGAGATCCAAGGTTCGAATCTCCTTGGCTTGACAGCGCAATCCTCATGGGAAATTTCCTCCAAGTGTGGTGCAAATCTCATGCACAACTAATGTCACAACTGATAGCTATCTCAACCCTTTCATCTACCTCTTTCATTGGTCTCCACTGAACTGTCCATGCACTGTAGTGAACTGATGTGTTCTTGAGTTGAATAATGAGTTAATAATTAGTGAATTAAATAATATTTAATTCACTCCACTCATTACTAGTTGATTAGCTAATTAAACTAATCACAACTAGTTCAACTAAGTTAAACCAAACACAACTCCACCAACTGTCTCATCAACTCCACCAAACTTCTGCCACTGAAGTCCTAACTGAAGTCAACCATGCATGAGCTCACCAAACCCCTAGGAATAGCGTAATTCCTCTATAAGATGCATGAGCCACTTCCAAGGCTCGAACTGAAGTGCTCCAAGAGAGTAAACGGAAGTTTAGAGTCCAAATATTATTAAGGGTAAATAATATTTGACTTCCCTATTTTTAGGATAGGCAGTCTAAAAATAGACTTTGACCTAAATGTCTAAAAATAGAGGTCCATCTATTTTTACCAACATGACCAATACTCCAAGAATAACATACTGCAACCCCTGGACCATGCTCCATATGTCTAAAAATAGACATAGTCTAAAAATAGACTTTGCGCCAAAAATAGCCTGCGGGCCCACTTAGTGAAGGCGAATTCATTTCACTAAGCTCCATCATCTTGTTGCATTTTCAACACTCCCTCTCAACAATATATGGATTATCTGCAACCCCTATCCTGCCTCTGTGGAATTCGAACTTGCTCTTGGTGAGCGCCTTCGTCAAGATGTCAGCATCCTGATCCTCCGTGGGAACATATGAAAGTAACATGATTCTTCGCTGAACACAATCTCTGATATGATGGTACCTGATGTCGATGTGTTTGGATCTATCATGAAATACTGGATTAGCCGAGAGTTTAATGCAACTCTGGTTATCACAATAAATCACTGTAGGCTCCAAATGCAACCCGAACAATCCAACGAGGATCTTCCTCATCCAAATAGCCTCGCATGCGGCCAAGCTTGCTGCCATGTACTCGGCCTCTGCGGAAGGGGTCTGCCGGATCTCGTTTCTTCTTTGTGCCGAGGGGCTCTTGTGGGTCAATGCTGAAGATACCTCCAGATGTGCTCTTCTGGTCCGTTGGGCTCCCTGCCCAATCTGCATCCGTGAAGCCAGAAAGCCTCACCTCATCCTCCTGTCTGTACCACAGACCATATCCCGATGTGCCACTAAGATAACGCAATACATGCTTGCCTGCCTTCCAGAAGAGCTTGGTAGGCTTAACCATAGCTTGCGAAAGCTGGTTAACAGCATAGCATGTATCGGGTCGTGTATTGACCAGATACATAAGCGACCCCACCAACTGTCGATAAACAGTGGCATCCACTACCTCCGCTGAAGTAGCATCCTCCTTCCTCCAACCTCCAGGAAGAGGAGTATCAACAGGCTTGCAACCATGCATGTTGAACTTCTCCAGTATCTCCCAAGCATACTTACCCTGAGAAACAAACAGTCCATCACTGCGCTGCCAAATTTCCAATCCCAGGAAATAATGAAGAAGGCCCAAGTCCTTCATCTCAAACTCTCTAGCAAGATCCTCCTTGCATGAAAGTATCAACAGCTCATCACCCGTCAAAATCAGATCATCTACATACAGTACAATGATCAACAGCTTCCCCTCCACCACAATCTGGTACAGGTTAGGATCCGCCTCACTCTTGGAGAATCCAAGCCCGGTGAAGTAGCTGTCTATCCGAGTGTACCAAGCACGAGGTGCTTGCTTCAGCCCGTACAGTGCTCTCTTGAGTCGGCACACATGCGACTCACTGCTGAAGATCTCAAAACCTTCAGGGTGCTCTATGTACACCTCCTCCTCAATAACTCCATTGAGGAACGCAGTCTTCACATCCATCTGATGAATGTGCCACCCCATCTGCGCTGAGAGAGCAAGGATCGTTCGTATGGAAGAGTACCTTGCGACAGGTGCAAAGGTCTCCTCATAATCGATCCCCTCGATCTGTGAGAAGCCACGGGCGACAAATCTCACCTTGTACTTCTCCACACTCCCGTCAGCCGCCTGCTTCACTTTGTAGATCCATCGCGAACCCACCACTGATTTCCCCTTCGGTCTTGGGACAATCTCCCATGCACTGTTCCTGACGATCGAATCATATTCTTCGATCATGGCATCAACCCATGCGGGTTCCTCCACGGCTTCCTCAAAAGAGGATGGCTCCGTCACAACACATTGACTCACAAGAGCCATGTATCCAGTGTACCGATCCGGTGACTGTCTCTGTCTGCGCTGTGCTGTAGGTGGTCCTACAACCTTCTCTGCATCTCGAGCCAGTCGCTCAGCTTCTGTAGTGTGCTTGCGCCCTCTGATGGTTGGCGCTGCATGGGTGGTCTCTTCCACCTCCTGAACTTCCTCTTGTGGCTGATCCACATCCGGAAGCTCCTCCTTAGGAACTAACAGCTCCTCATCTGCATGCAAGTGTAGCTCCCTCTCAAGCGAACAATGCATGGCTTTCTCCTCCTGAAATTTTATATCCCGTCGCACAACAGTCTTGCGACTGTCTGAAAAATACACCCGATAGTTGTGAGGTGTATCAGTGTACCCCACAAATATTCCAACCTCAGCAGTTGGATCCAGCTTCCTTCTCGCATCCTTCGTCACATGCATGTAGACAGGAGAACCAAAAATCCTCAAATGGGAAATATCAGGCCTCTTGCCAGAATAAGCCTCCTCTGGTGTACTCATGCCAAGAACCTTGTGAGGACAACGGTTCTGCACATACACTGCTGTATTGCATGCCTCAGCCCACAAGTGAAGAGGTAGGCCCTGATCATGCAACATCGCCCGTGCAGCACCCACGATCGTTCTGTTCTTCCGCTCAGCCACCCCGTTCTGCTGTGGGTTATGGGGTGCGATGAGCTCTCTACGAATCCCTTCTGCGCTGCAGAACTCCTTGAATTCAGCCGAGATGAATTCACCACCGTTATCACTCCTTAGAGCAATCACCTTCTTCCCCGATTCCTTCTCGACCAGTGCTTTAAACTCACAGAACTTCGCGAATGTATCGCTCTTCTTCGGCATGAAGAAGATCCAGCACTTTCGAGAGAAATCATCAACAAAGATCACATAATACTTGTGCTTTGCTGTCGAAGCAACTAAGAAAGGACCACACACGTCTGTGTGAACTCTCTCAAGGATCGTCGTGGCGCGAATATCCTTCTCGTGAAAGGTGGCTTTCACATACTTCCCTAAAGTACACCCCTTGCACTGATCTGACTACGCAAGAGTGCCCTTAGGAAGCCCAGTAGAAATCTGCTGCAGGATCTTCAAAGCTCCATGGTGAAGGTGGCCCAATCTCCTGTGCCACAATTCGCCCTCATCATCCCGGCTCACCACTTCTCCCGCCTTGCATGCCATTGCTGCGCAGCCATCTACTTGCAACTGATAAAGGTTCTTGACTCGAACCCCTATCTTCCGGGTCTCACCAGTAGTCTTACTGCGCAGGAAGGCTTTTCCTTCGCTGAAGACCACATCATACCCTTTGTCTTCCAACATCGCCACAGAGATCAGGTTCTTCATCAATCCTGGAACATGCAAAACTTCCTTCAATATGAAAGGTTTACCAGACTCCCTCTCAAAGGAAATGGTACCAATACTAGTCGCACTGTATCTACCATCATCGCCCATCTCGATGTGCACTCCAAGATATTTTTCCTCCAGATCTGAAAACAGATCCCGATCTCCCGTCATGTGGAATGACGCACCACTGTCCAAGAACCATACTGATCCTACCACACTTGAAACCAAGCATGTGATCAGCGAAAATTCAAGCTCGAACTGCGAGGCCAAAGCCTCTCCATCTGCAGATCTTCCCACTTGCTTGTTTTTCTTCTTCTGCGGACAATTTGTGGCATAATGTCCGTGCTGGTGACAGTGAAAACACTTCACCTTAGACATGTCTTGCTTCTTTCCCTTTGCACCGGAATGAGAAGTTTTCTTTCTCTTCCCCTTCTTTGCTTTGGCAGCCAAAGCGCAAATTTCTTCATCAGGTACCTTTGATGAAGATCCATCTCTGGTAGTCCTCCTGATCTCCTCCTGCATGAGATCTGCCCAAAGGCGCTCCCATCCCGGCAACTTCTCCCGACCATTGAAACTATCTTGATATGAATGCCAAGCCTTCGGAAGACCAAGGAGAGCCAGGTCTACCATGTCCTCTTCTTCGACAGTCACCCCCACACTTCCCAGCTCATCTCTGCATTGAGTGAACTTCGTGAGGTATTTGGCGATACTGTCGCCTTTCTCCATCTTAATGTTTATGAGCTTATCCTTGAGCGCCAGCTTCCTTTGGTCGCTCTTACTCTGGAATAGATCTGTCAACGCTTTCCACATCAAATATGGAGAAGCTTTTCCATGCAGGCTGGATACAATGTGATCCTTCACGCCCTCCAATAGAATCCTTCGACATTTCGCCATCTTCTTTTGCCAAGCTTCGACTTCAGCAGGATCAGTGGGCTTTTGGACATCCGTATCTACGAACTCCTTCAGTCCATTATCTTCTAATACTTCCTCCATGCGATCCTTCCATGCAACATAATTCGAACTGCCTTCAAGAGCATATTCGAGTCGCAAACCGTTGAAAGACATTTTCAACTCCGGCACCAAGAAAACAAACCGCTGCAAAATTCGAATTCCAAACTCAAAAACTCAACTGCTTCTGGATCTGTGAGAACAAATTATTTCTAGAACAGATATCGACTGTATGGGCATTTATTGGATATATCACCTTTCAGAGAAAGGATGGATCCAGAGGCTACCTGGCCCGATACAGACTCTGTCTACCGAAATAATATTGTAATCACTGCAATAGATCCCGATGATCAATTCGCTCCGATACCATGTAGAAATTTTCTGAATAATGAAGATTTATCCACCGAGATTATCCTGATCACATACTAATTCGAATTCATATGCAACACATAATCTCTTCTACAATCAATCATCAATTTGCGGAAATAGAAACAGTCGCATGCGCACATAAACACAATATGTAATGGGGAAAGCTTATAGCTGAAAACCCCTCAGCTATTTTTTATATTATATGGAGAGAACATGTAACATTACATAGCACAATACTCCTCACAAGTACTCAGTACTATCTCATAAAGTTACACACAAACTAGCTTGGTTTTGAACAAGTCACAGGTTCAAAACTCATCCACTAATTGCCTGCCTCTATTGCGCAATCAAGGCTGGTCTAATGAGAGATCCAAGGTTCGAATCTCCTTGGCTTGATAGTGCAATCCTCATGGGAAATTTCCTCCAAGTGTGGTGCAAATCTCATGCACAACTAATGTCACAATTGATAGCTATCTCAACCCTTTCATCTACCTCTTTCACTGGTCTCCACTGAACTGTCCATGCACTGTAGTGAACTGATGTGTTCTTGAGTTGAATCATGAGTTAATAATTAGTGAATTAAATAATATTTAATTCACTCCACTCATTTCTAGTTGATTAGCTAGTTAAACTAATCACAACTAGTTCAACTAAGTTAAACCGAACACAACTCCACCAACTGTCCCATCAACTCCACCAAACTTCTGCCACTGAAGTCCTAACTGAAGTCAACCATGCATGAGCTCACCAAACCCCAAGGAATAGCATAATTCCTTCTGTTAGATGCATGAGCCACATCTGTAGCTCGAACTGAAGTGCTCCAAGAGAGTAAACTGAAGTTTAGAGTCCAAATATTATTAAGGGTAAATAATATTTGACTTTTCTATTTTTAGGATAGGCAGTCTAAAAATAGAATTCGACCTAAATGTCTAAAAATAGAGGTCCATCTATTTTTACCAACATGACCAATACTCCAAGAATATCATACTGCAACTCCCAGACCATGCTCCATATGTCTAAAAATAGACTTTGCGCCAAAAATAGCCTGCGGGCCCACTTAGTGAAGGCGACTTCATTTCACTAAGCTCCATCATCTTGTTGCATTTTCAACATATACACTTTTCAACATATACACCAGGAACCAACCCTATATAAAGAAGAAATGAATCCGACCATATCTTGTAATGCATTGGTAGGAATTACCCCTCCTCAAACTCTCAATATAGAAGGATATATCAAGAAGAAAAAGGTAACAGTGTTGACTGATTTGGGTAGTACGCATAATTTAATTTATTGTAAGATAGCAAAGGAATTGAATTGCTTCTTATATCTAGCACCAAAGTTTCAAGTGATGGTTGCAAGTGGAGGAACTATAAATTGCCTTGGAAAGTGCCATAATATGAAGATAACCATGGGGGAATATGTATTGAATATTATAATGATTTCCATTCCAATGGGTGGTGCTGATGTTGTACTAGGAGTCCAATGGTTACAATATTTGGGGTGATAGATTTTAATTTTCAAGAAATTTTCTTGATTTTTTTTTTGGGAAGGAAAATAAGTTGAATTAAGGGGTATCATAGGGAAACGAAGAAATATAATAATATCTAGTGGCATGAAAAATCTTTTGAAGAAATAACAACAAGGCATAATTTCACAATTATGCTCACTAGAGGTTCAAACATTGAAATCAACTATTTCTCCAAATCTCCAAAAAGTCTTGGACAACCATTCCAAGGTATTTGAGACTCACAAATACCTCCCACCTATTCATGATCAAGATCATGATATTCATGTGATTCCAGGAATCTTTCCTCCCAACATGAGACCTTACAAATATCGCTATGCCCAAAAGAGTGAAATTGAACGTATGGTTGTATAATTGTTAGAGGCTAGTATAATTCAACCTAGTCAAATTTATTTCTCTGCTCTAGTAGTATTGGTGCACAAGAAGGATGGATCATGGCGTATGTTTCAATATTATAGGGAGATTAAAGAGCTCACTTTAAATATGAATTTCCCATTCATGTCATTGATGAATTTCTGGATGAATTACATGGATAAATTTACTTCACCAAGCTGTATTTTTGTTTAGGATATTATCACATTAGAATGAATACTGAAGACATTCTGAAAGCAACATTAAGAACTAATGAGTGTGATTGTGAATTTTTAGTCATGTATTTTGGCCTTACTAATGCACCTTCTACATTTCAAGGTTTGATGAATTCCATTTTCAAACCCTTCCTTAGAAAATTTGTGTTACGATTTTTTGATGATATACTAATCTACAACAAGTCTTGGAAGGATCATGTCCAACATGTTGAAAGGGTTCTCAAACAATTGGAGGAGAAATAATTATATGCAAAAACATCCAAATGTCTCTTTGGAGTATATAAGGTGTAATATTTGGGTCATATTGTATCTCATGAGGGTGTTAAGGTATACCCTAACAAAATTAAAACCATTAAGTAATGGAAAATCCCCACAACCATAAATCATCTTCGAGAATTTCTCAAGTTAACAGGGTATTAGCACAAGTTTTTTAAGAACTATTGGAGAATAAAAATTCCTTTAAAAAAATTACTGAAGAAGGATGCATTTTATTGGACTCCAGAAGCAACTAAGGACTTTGAACATATTAAAGAGGAAATTTTCCAAACACCGGTCTTAGCTACGCTAGACTTCACAAAAAAATATCATGGAATGTGATGCCTCAGGAAATGGAATTAGTGTTTTTTTAATGCAAGAAGGAAGATCCATTTCTTTTAAAATTCATCCAATCAAAATAAATGATTTACACAAACCTATTTATGAGAAGGAAATTTTGGCAATAATACATGCATTAAAGCAATGACGACCTTACCTCTTGGGAAGACACTTTAAGGTAAAAATAGATAATGATAGTATTAAATATTTTTTGGAACAGAAATTATCTTTAGAAGAGCAACAAAAATGGGTCACAAAGATGTTGGGTTGTGACTTTGAAATAATCTAAAAAAAAAGGGAAGAAAAATATTGTATCAGATTCACTCTCAATAAATGACGGGGATGTGGAAGTATTGCTTTGTACCATTTATATTATCCAACCTAATTGGATAACTGAAGCAAGGGATGAATGGAATAATGACGAAGATGAAGTGTGGACACTTATTCAAAAGTTTCAGCAAGATCCCAATACATATGATACATTTAGCTGGAAAAATCATTCATTATGGCACACATATCTCTTTTATCTTTGTAAGAAACTCAAGCAAAATATTATTTTAGAATTGCACACCTCCCCCTGAGGAGTGCACTCAGGATTTTAAAAAACTTACCACAAGGTCAAGAAGGATTTTTTTTTGGGATGGCCTTAAATATGATATTCAAAAGTTTGTGGTAGAATGTTTGGTTTGCCAACAAAATAAAGTGGAGATAATTAAGACCCCGAGTCTATTACAACCTTTAGTTATTCCAAGTCAGCATTGGGAGGAGGTATCAATGGATTTTATCATAGGTTTTCCCAAGTCTGAAGGAAAGAGTGTCATCATGGTGGTAGTTTATAGACTTACCAAATATGCACAATGTGCATTATCTCATCCTTTTAAAGTCAATACAATTGATATTGCATATATGGAAACAATTCAAAAGGTACATGAAAACCATAATATTTTTGTAAGTGACAGAGATCCCATTTTCACTGGAATTTTTTGAACGAAATTATTTTCTTCTCTTGGTACTCAAATAGCTCATAATTAATCTTATCATCCCCAATCTCATGGGAAAAATAAGATAGTGAACAAATCTTTGTAAGGATATCTTGGATTCTTTGTATCTGATAAAATACACAATGGATCAAGTGGTTACCTCTAGTTGAATGGTGGTATAACAATTCCTTCCATACTAGAACATAAATGACCCCATTTATGGCACTTGATGGATATGATCCACCATCCACTACATCATCTTTAAGAGAAAATTTCAAGGTTCAAGCAATGGAAGATCACATCGAGCATCAATAAAAAGTTCTCAAACTCTTGAAGGATAAACTCACTTTGACGCAAAATCGAATGAAACAACAAGGAGATCAATATCGCAATGAAATAAGTTTTGATGTAGGCGACTGGGTATTTTTACGACTACAAACATATAAAAAAATTCCCCTCAAGCAAGCTAAGAAGAATAATGAATTATCACCCAAGTACTATGGTACTTACAAGTTGTTGCAAAATATTGGTACTATAACATACAAATTGTAGTTTCCTACATCTTACCGAGTACCTAGTTTTCCATGTTTCATGCTCAAAGAAGGTTATCAATGACAAGCTCCCAGTTCAAAAAATGTTTCCAAAACTTGAGAAAGAAGGAAAAGTCATGTTTGAGCTTAAATAAGCCATGGAAACAAGAACCCGAAAACTACGAAATTGATTAATTTTAGAGTATATCATTAAGTGGGAGAGCTTACCCACTAAATATTCCACATGGGAGGATGAGAATTTTACATAGAAGCATCCATAACTACTCAAGCATTGAGGAAAAAACTTTTTTGAAGGAGAGGGGAATGTTAGGTCCATATAATAATAGTGTATTCCCCTTATTCTTAATGTTAGTGTATCCCCATATTGTTGTTGTTGTGCCCATGTATCCCCCATGTTGTTATTGTTGTACCCCATAGAAGCCCACTATTGTTATTGTTGTGCCCTTACATTATTATTGTTATGTAGTCTCTAATTATATTGTGACCCCTTAGACTCCTATATATACCAAGGAGGTCTTATCATTTGTATCATCCAATAATTGTTCATTTATGTAAACTAAAGGAGGTTCCCCCCTCGAAGAGGCTAATTTTTAAGTTGTTGATCTATCTTTTCTTCTATTTTGTGAGTTGGTTGCATAACACAACTTGTCTAGGACTTGGTCAATAAATGAAAATGGGAAGTATTATTTACATGTAACTTTATTAAGTTCCCTGTAATTGACACAAATTATCCTGTAACATTCCCAATTAGTCATGAGCTAATTGGAATATTCATTTTTGTTTTACTACTTTGTTTAAAGAATAATAGGGCAAAGGAGGTCCATATTTATCCTTAATAGTGAATAAAATCAATGCCAAATGTGAAAGAGACAAATCTCGGCAGCCTAATTGAAGCACCCTTGGTGTGAAAGGGGCCGGATCACTTTGACTGGTCAACCTTGACAAATCTACAACGTTGTCATGGAGGAGTGGCCATCAATGAGGTACAACATAGTTTTAGATGGAGATGTTTTGTGTGAATGTAGTGATATTTTTGGATGGGGCTTAAGGTAAGCAAGCTCATATTCTATTTAAGGAAGAGGATGGCAGCCATATGGAGGTTGTTGATATATATGATATTTCTAAATATATGGTCTGTTTAGACATATATCTTTCTCTTGTTGTTTAGCTAAGATAGAGTGTTGTTTAGAACAAGGTGTTCCTGATCGGGAATCCCACCTCTTCCATTGAGTAGCTCTTGGAGGAGTCTTTC
Organism: Pinus albicaulis; assembly: GCA_034641835.2. NCBI lineage: Eukaryota > Viridiplantae > Streptophyta > Pinopsida > Pinales > Pinaceae > Pinus > Pinus albicaulis. Next base: position 27,873,469 of record CM076575.1, read on the forward strand.
ACTACATTTTCCACTATCTGGCTTAAGTCCAAGCTTCTTCTTTCAACTAAAACGCAGATCTTATTGAGGGTTTGGTTGTTTTTGCAAGCTGCAGCAAGTGGAGACTAGATCTCTAGATCTAGGCCATTTCAGTGTTCCTTTTCAGTGGAGGAGGTTTCCACTTCATTGGGAGGACAATACTTGAGGGATTTGATCTCATTTTCAGATATTGGCATCAATCCAACCTTATTTTGATCCATACAATGTAGTTTTACTTCTAGATCTACGTTATTTCTGCAAGAGGAGTTGCAGGGTGGTTTAACACACCATTTGGAGAGTTGATTTTCTAGTGATGGGGATCTGCCCTTCACTTTGATGATCTATTGGGGGAGGTTATTGTATTAATAAAATCAGATAAGCCACACTTTCCAAATCTGTATTTTTCAGTAGATCTTCAGTCTTAGATCTCAGATCTACATCTTATACTTGGTGTTTTGCTGAAAACCCTTGAGGGGTTCTATAGAGGAGTTTGTATAGTGCATGGATCTGATATAGATATAAATTTTGAGGCACATATCAACTCTAGATATGATTTATAATCTACTGTTGTTGCAGAGCCAATAAAATAACACTGTAAGGGTTTTCCAGCTTTTATACATGGTTGTAGCACCTCTGATTGCATGATTTTTTCCCATTGGAGTCTTGTATTTCCTGTTATGAATCTTATGGCCCATTTCTTATGTACATTTTTCCGCTGTAATAACATATGAAAGGTCTCCATATTGGCCTCTTGCTTCATAAATGATGATCTGCGTTATTGCTCCATCATTTTGCACTATATTCCTGATTTTTCCATTTGGGAATATTACATATCCATATACCATTATTTTTGGGTACAATGACAAGATGGGATACCCAATAACTATAAAAAATGGGATAGATGAAGATAGTTGAAAGAAATTTTTGCAGTTCTTCTTTAACTACATCCCTAAATGTTGGATTCATCCTCATTGGGGTTGACTAATGGGTCTGTATCTTTCCTTGATATAAACATGGTGAGTACACATGACATGATGGATTCCCTTCATGTCAGTGTATTCCTAGGTAAAATCATTGCTATGCTTTTGTAGGACTTGGACTAGGCGTTCCTTTTGTTGTTTGGTCAACCCTTGATTGATTTTCAAGGTTTTTCTAGGGATGATATCTATAGCTTCACAAGTTTATCTTGAGTCTTATTATTTGGAATATTGATGTTCTACTGGTGGTTCAATTGTTTCAACAATGGAATCATGGAATTCTAGGCTCATGATGCGGATGATAACATGTGAGCTAGATGAGAAGGAGGAGGAAGCTATAAAATCACTAATTTCTCTATCCTTAATTTTATCTCTAATGGATAGATATTTATCTATGGTGAACATTTAATGGGAAATTTCCTCCTCATCATTTTATTTTCCGTTAACCCAAAATGGTGTTTAAATATCTATAATGGGATTAGTGAGAGGATATATGGTAAGTTGTTTTGTGTAGGTCCCATGGGATATTTTCATGTTACTAAAATTGCAACTGAAGTGAGTGTGTACAATGGCCAACCATGACCTTCCCAATATTAAAGGATAGCCTCCTATAGGATACTTGGGTTGTAGGACCTTGAAGTTAGTGGGATAATCTCATGAATCTACAAACATCACTACATCTTTCCAAAATTCTTTCTAGTTTGATAATTGATATGTCAACGATTTGTAGGATTTTGGGGGTCAGCCTAAGACTGGAAATCCCTATAGCTTCAATGGTCTTGCGAGTCATGAAATTGATGGAAACACATAGGTTGATCAATTGTTGGGAATTAGTGTATGGTTAATATACACATTGACTACTAGGATGCCATGATCTAAATGTTTGGCTGCGAGAAATCCTCCCATCACAAGGTCTAAAAATTTTCCCTTAACATGACCAATTTGAAGATCCTTTATTCTTTTACCAAGTATCCTTAAACACAATTTTGTTATTTCTTTTGAGTAAATAATAAAATTATTAATTTCTTGGAACAATATTGTTATCACTAGAAAATCGTACAAGCAAAGGTGACATTATTTAATGTCAGGAAGAAGGATTTACAGGGCTGAGAGACATTAGAGAATCTAAAAGTATTTAAAAATCTCTAAGGTCTAAGGAAAAATCAAATTGCATACAAGAAGGACTAGTCAAATATGCTTTTGTGTGCAAAATCCTTTGATAAACGCGCCCTTGCATGCCTTTTGGCTCGAAAAGCACGCAATCCTGGGAGTGGCGGAAGTCACTGTTAGGGACCATAAGGCACACTCTAGGACATTGATTCCACACTTGAAGCCGCCTAAGGACAACCACCCAAGCCTCCTTAGGACATCAAGGGAGCACACAATGGAATAAATGTGGCACACAATGGAATCACCCTACTCTCTTGGGTCACTATCCATAATGTACCAAGAGAGGAAAGGAGGATTTGAATTCTCCTATAAAATGCCACCAAGATATGAACAAATTGAGAGCACATTGTTATGCTGGCCAGAATTGCCCCAAGCAATACCAAAAGTGTGTGATCTGGAGTAGAGATACAGGGGACTCAGTTTTTGGCCATCCAACAAATCCAGTCCACCATAGTAGAGAGAGGGATACTTTGCACCAAGGCAGCTCGGAGGTAAAGACATCCTTGCATCGGGACTTAGAACCCCTAGTTCTAAGGGCCCCTTGGCAAGTGGGTTAAAGTTTCATCCTCATTTCCTACCAGCACTCAATAAGAGGGGACGTAAGCACCGCCTTTTCTATTATTGAAGTTCTTTGACTCTATTTAGAGATTTTATGCTATTTGTTTTAGTTTTATTTTAATTTTTATGTTTGAATATGCGTGCTATTTCTCTATCTAGTATGTCTAGTATGTTTATGTTCTAGCATGTTTCACTAACTTGCTTGAATCCATATATGTTCTTCTTGTGACCAATAACTTAAGATGGAAAACCACACCCCTTAAGTTGGTGTGATTTTGTACATATGTGCACCAAACACACTAACACAGGATTGGTGACTCCACTAACTTTAATTTCCATGTTTATGTGGTTGTGCCCTTTTGTAGAGACCTTTGTCTTTGCTGTGGAGTTGGGCTGGCATTGCCCCCTTTTCTCTCCTTCATTCCCTAGTTCATCCCAAGTGACAAACTGAAGCAAAAGAGCTCCAAAAATTACATTGCAGGAATTTGTGCGCATTTCTCATAGACAGGCGCACCCCAAGGCATGTGTTTAGAGCTGACCTACGTGCAGAAATTGCGCCTGTTTCAGCCTTTTACACACAAAAAATAGAATGAGAAATTTCTCCAATATTTCCATCTTTTCCTGCTTGTAAATGTGTCTGGCAGCCCATAATACATTTTCTAGCACAGGTTGAGGTTCCCCGCAGCTTGCTAAAACTCACTCTTGATTGCTTTTGATAGGCTTGGTGTTAGTTTTATTTCAAGTTGATTTTACAAAGTCACACACATAGTTTAAGTAGGTGGAAAATTAACTTGCACTCTGAAAAAATTTATGTTTTGCAAATTTAGGTACCAAAACACCTAGATAATTAGCCAAAGTAAGTAGCCCAAGTCCACGCATGCTTAGCTAGTTATTTTTCTAGTGTAAGAGTCATTAGTTTAGTTCAATTTTTGCACTAGGATTTCGGGACCATGATTGAATTGTTGATAGAAGAGCAAGTAATCTCTGTTGCCTTTGCACCCTCCGGTGATCCTAGGCAATCATATGAACAATCTCTATTAACAACTCACCATCTCCCTATAGTTGATCACATAGATTAACTAGGAAAAATTGAAATCGGTCCATATCCGCACATGTTTTTCTTTTGAGCAAGGAACAATAGAACATAGTTTAAATAAGGGATTTTGAAAAGGATCATCACATATCCACACGTTAAAACTATGTTCTTGTTCACTTTTTTCTCACACACATCCACACACTAAGCAAAGTAAAGACACCTAAAACTGACTTAACAAAACTCACTAAATTCTCCCCATAGGGGTCACAAAAGAATTTATAGTCTAAGTTAGGATCATGGGGTAGGAATCTAATAAGCCGCTTTGATCATTATTCATCTTGAAGCATAGAATTTGACTATTTAAGGAGCTTTTAAATCCACCTATCTGCTCACGAAAAATAAAACCCGAGCACAACAGAGACTTGATTAAGAGGGGGTTAGGCTTAGGCACAGTGCGTGCAGTAATAGTTGGGGCTACTTGACCTGACTAATAATTGGTATTGTTAGCTATACTACCAATAAGCCCTAGACTCAAATGCTCACATGGGATGGTGGTACTTAGTGGCCAAAATTAGGGCATCCTTTCCCTATAGGTGACGGTGCAGGCAAGCATTAGATCCTCTACCCTTACCTTGGTGGATTTCTTCGGCTGACTAGGGGTGTCGCCAGCTCTTACAGGACGTTGTGCCAACACTCGCAAGATATCTTCTCAAGGCCCAGTTACATTTGAGTGTGTGAGGATGATTAGGTCTTCTAGGATTTGAGTATCATATGCAAACAAATAAAAACCATATTTTTTTATTAACTGATCACATAGGACTAATCTGAAGGGAAAAATTATTTTATTTTCACTTTGTTTTATGTATGCGATCAGAATTTTCCTTTGATTATAATCTATATCCTCTCAAATATTTCCAAAGCCAAACCTAGTCGATGATAGAATGGACCCAACGGGACCTCATCGATCTAGATGTATTTTGGACCTCCCCTCATTACCGGGAGGGGTTCCAGGTCTTTCGCCATTTAGGCGTCAAAGACAAAACACTGCCACCATTATTGGTTCATCTTTTATTGGGGCATCTTTAGTTAGGAACCCTGGTAGGTCTCCCAACACCACACCACACACCACTCCTCCCATAACCCCTAGAGGGTAGAGGAGTGCTACCCATTCGGGAAGCCAGTTGAACATGCATCAGGGTACGTCATAGACAAACTATATTCCTAACTAGAACATTGTGTTTTCACAATTTGCAATGGCTACAACATCGTAGTCACCTTTTCTAGCTTCGTTAAATCTACCAAATTTAACCAAGTTGACAAATGAACCCATTGCACACAACCACATATGGCCTCCCATGCCCATGAAGCTCCCATCAGACATTCCAAAATTTTAAGGTAAGCAAGCGGAAGAACTTGGAAATCATGTTATGAATTTCCACCTGTGGTGTTCGTCGAACAACATCGTTGATGATACTACTTGACTGAGATTGTTTCAACGCACTCTAACCAGAGTAGCAGTGGAATGGTATGTGGAGCAAGCCTTTTCTACACATGGAACCTTTAGTGCCCTCGCCACTAGGTTCCTGACCTATTTTCAGTTACCCATCCACCACGATTTTGAAATGGAGTTACTAACCCACTTTAGGCAAACCCCCGCCATCCATATCTCAGACCATCTCCACGAATGGCGACGGTGTTGTAGATTGTGTAAAGCCAAACTCGACGATCGAGTTCTATTAGACCTATTCCTGAAAACTCTCACCGCAAAGATTTCAAAGGATGTGGCACAACAAAAGCCCATATCCAAAGAGGACGCCATCAGTAAGGCCTAGCAGCTCGAGCTAATCTATACGCAGTCAGGGCATATATAAAATATCCTACCGAACGCCCCATGCCTGCAAACTTACAAAGAATTTCCAAGCACATCAAACTTTGCAGACGGTTTAATTGGGTCATTGACCCAAAGTTACCTAGGAAACAACGTTCAAAACTCTGTTTACACGTATGATTCTACCCAGAATGTACCACAATCGCACTACCAAAGTCATCACATGCCTCCACAAAATTTGACTAGTAGGGCGTTGTCATATCACCATCAGCACGAAGGACCCTATCCTTCGGCTTAGGGGACCCAGTACACAGATAGGCATACTGACGTAAGAGCTCAGTCCCCAGCACAAGACCCACCTATGAAGAATAATGCACATGTGAACTTTGTGTAGCCTTCCCAAAACCAACCGCGCCAACCACATAACCAGGAGAACTACCCTCCTAACGCGGTTAAGAAAAAAGGGAAAATCAAGCCTAAAGGAAATCCTGGATAGGGGGGAAAAAATCAACAACGCCTTCCACGATTTCAGGCTGGAGGAAACTCCAACCGAAATCAAAACTAGTAGCCAAGCAACTCCCAAAGGAAGAACAAAAGGCCACCTCTTCGAAAAAATCACTCTTGTTCAATTTGTGGTGAGTATGGCCACTACACTCACCATTGTCCTGACCTCCCTGAGCTGAAGAAGCTACAGAGTAACCATGGACAAGGGGGATCTTCCCAACAGAAAAATGTCATGCAGGAAACTTCCCCCCATCAAGGGACAGTTAGCACATAAAAAAAAACTCTTGACGACTCTAGAAAGAACAACCATGAAATCTACATGTCTGGAAAAGAAATGAATTTTCAAACATGGAACCGAAATTACGATACCCCACTAGACACCAACACATCAAGGGCTAGTACCAGTGCACCAATAGCACCTTTTACCATATCAAAGATGCATATTGAACCCTTGCCCAAGATGGATAAGGGACCAACTAGGCGAGTAGGAAACTATTCCAAAGGAACCCATAAATATAGCATTGCTGATGATATAGCTCAATCTCCCACTGCTATGTCAACCTTGGAAGTATTACAGTCATGCCCAAAGCAGCGGAAAGCCTTGATTTCTTCATTAGGCACTATCGACCCTTCGGATACATGCATAATGGATTTTGATTTAGACAAAGCTACCCCTCGGCTTCCTTCAATGGTCGCCTTTTAGATACAAGTATCAGTCCAAAACATTACCATTCACCGATGTGTCATTGACAAGGGTGCATCCACATGCATCATGTCAAAGAACTTTTGGCAGAAGTTAGGGTCTCCCAAACTAAAGCCATCAAACATCACACTTAGAGCATACGATGGTCTCCCTTCAACCCCTGTTGGCCTCTACCAAAACATCTCGATCTGCTTAGCCAGAAAGACAGTCCTTATAGACATTGAAGTCTTGGATGCCCACTTGGACTATAATATACTTCTTGGTCAGAGTTATATGTATGCCATGTTAGCTGTAGCCTCCTCTGTCTTTCGAAATATGATGTTCCCCCATGAGGACCGCATCGTTACTATCGACCAATTGACACATAGCGAAAAGAGGCCCCTAAAAAACACTAATGTCATTCTCCCCTACGTAGATACATCTGCGGACATGCTTTTATGGTACCAAGAACATGGCACCGGCTAGTTCAAACCATCGGCCATCCTGGGAACATTATTAGGAGATCCCCCTATTATACCTGAGTCATCACCTGATGTCACATGGGCTCTCATGTGCATGATGTACACATCAAGCACCAAATCTAGTTAGGACACGAACACAATAAGTAATTACACCGAGTCCTCAACCATGACAACCTCTCTAGCCTATGCTGCTTCCCAAACCCCTTTCCTCTACCCCCCAGCTGGTTTCATATCCCAGCAGGTATTGGCAATAGTGGTGTTACGAAACATATCTTTCGCAATACCAGTTTTTTACCTCATTCCCCCTACTGAGACAAGAGCCACACACATCATTTCCATAGGGTTAAAGCCCCGAGGAGGCCCCACCCATACAGGAAACTGTCGAAAACATCCCTGCAAAGGAAATTCCCATTGCAAAACCGATGATTACAGCTAAGAAAACTGAGAGAGAAAAGAGGGTGGAGACACCTTCCACACAACGAGAATCACCTGGTAGCGCCATATGTGACGTAGTAGGTCACCCTACCCATATCTACCTAGAGCTAGACAAATTAAAATCACTCCTTGGATCTGAGGCCGACATAGCGACACCACGTTCCCGAAAAAAACAACTTGCCTCCAAAGGAAAAGGCAAAGCATTGCGTCAATCACGCGTGCACTATCTGCAACAACTATGGGCACTATACCCATCATTTCCCAGAAATACCGCGATATAGGGACACCTTACACACCATCGAGTGATCCTATCAAGAGGATCCCTCCATCCAGTCATTTGGAGATGAACCTCATACCATCCTTTACCTGTAGGAGGAACGAAAGTCACCAGAAAGACTCCCATTCATATTTCCCCCTCCTATCATACATTGCATGTTGTGCGATGAATGTGGTCACTTCATCGAAGAATTCGCAGCCCTGGAAATCATCCACAGATGGTATCCATAGAACGGGTTTATTATGTTGGATTGCGGGCATGGAAATTCACATGTCCTTTATGTGTCGACAACCACCTTCTAGAAAATTGCCCCTATATCCCCCGATTCTGCTTAATGTTGGCTAGTTTATGCTCAGCCATAGTCCACATCTCCCAAGAAGACGACATAGACTCAGAATCCATGAAAAGATTGACAACCCAAGAATATGTGATGATAAAATGCATCCTCTTCCTGTCAGCTGAAAAGCAACCAATTAGGGAACCCTTAGTTTCCCCCAACCGTTATCTACAGAGAAGACCAACATGTGCGTTATGTAAAACACCCAATCATGAGGTCGCTATTTGCCCTGATTTAGCAGCGTTATGACACTGGTACCCCGCCAGACCACAAATTGAGCACGATGGGACCCTCATATCTAGGCTATTTTCCCCAGTATGTTAGGGAAATCGTTGTGGATAGTGTTGTACCTATATCCCGCAAGTTCATCCCCTCATTGATATGATTCATACAATAGAGAAGAAATGGGACGATCTCCTCAAACAATATAGAAAGTACATCACCCCCAGGCCAACAACCCCACACTCACATCGGCGTGATGGGAAAAATGGGATGGCGTACCAACTAAGCATGACCCAGGTCAAACCTAGGATAACATGTGGACTGTGTGACCGAATTAACCACCAGGTCAATCGGTGCAAAGAACTGAAGCCCCTTGCAAACAGTCTTCACACAGTCTCTTCTTTTCCATTGAGACTTCTCTCTAACCAAGAGAAGATCACACATACTTATTGTTGGATTTGTTCACACTTCCATCATACAATTGAATGTGAGCATCTCCCCAAGCTAAGAGCGGCAAGAGTAGCATTAAGTCTACACTCCCCAAAAGAGTTAGATGCACCCAAGCCAACAACAGGGAAATGGAAGCAAAAGACCTCATATTCTACCACAGATCCTTTCCAAGAGTCCACGTGTGGGACGAAGAGTAGTGTTGATTGCCACACAATTTACTTAATTGGCACAGTGGTATCATGCACCATCTGAAATGGCCAGAACCACGAAGTAGAGGCATGCCCGCTAATGGAAACATTCAGGCACCTTTGCACCAAGCACAATTTCCACCAACAGGAAATTGACCATCCGAACGGGGAACCCAACCTTGCACTAAATCCCATCATGGAGATTATTCCCCCACCAAATGCCAACAACACAATACGCCATATACGATTCATATCATCATGTATCAGAACTATGAATTGAGTTGTCTGCTCATCTGCCATAGGTGTCGAGTCAGCTGCAACTAGTACCTATGACAGTGGCGACCCAGTCTGTCTACACCCTGTCGACTGTGTCTAGTTCCACCACATCAATGATGGAATCCTTCTCATGTATCGCAACCAGCTCCGTGAGGATTGAACCTATTCAACATAATATTGCGCAGGATCAATCCCCCTTAGGATCCCTATTTTGTTCAGATGAGGACATCCTAGAGGTAATGAAGGAGCTAGATTACCCATGGGATGAAATGCATCATCGTTTTCTTTTTCTCCCCAAGCACACTTTCAGTCTTGAAAAGACCAAATGACAAGAGATCTATGCAATAAAATCAAAATATTTCCTCCCATCAAGAAAATTCTATTGGTTCAAAAATCCCATCCCGGCGCTCGATGCATTGTAGGAAGTAAATATTTCAAACATCTCACCTATCTTCAAGGTGCACATGTCCCAAAATCCTGCAAAGGTTGAAGAAATCTCACTGGGGGTAGCATGCTCTCCAGAAGAAATAGCTTCTTATACCCAATTGCCACAAGAGTATAGAAATATCTTCGTGTGGGACTACTCAGAAATGCCTGGGCTTAGTCCCACTATTGTAGAACACCATATTGACACTTGGCATGACGTACCTCTAGTGCACCAGAAACAACATCAACTGCACCCATCAAAGGCAGAAGAAATAGATTGAGAAATAGATAAGCTTCACAAAGCCGAGTTTATCTACCCCATTGCTTACACATATTGGGTTTCCAACCCTGTTCCCGTCATGAAAAAATAGGACACCATATGCATTTGTACCAATTTTCTGGATTTGAACAAAGCTTTTCCTAAGGACAATTACCCCACCCCATTCATCGACCAAGTCATCTATGCTTGTGTGGGGCATGAGGCTCTCTCCTTTATGGATGGATTCTCTAGGTAGAATCAAATTCAAATTTGTCATACAGATCGGTACAAAACCGCGTTCACCACCCCCTTGGGCACATTCGCATACAAGGTAATGCCATTTGGCTTAAAAAATGCCACAGCGACCTTCCAAAGGGCCATGAACTATATATTTCATGACTTGGCACACCTTATCCGTGCCTACTTGGATGACCTGGCTATCCGCTCCAAGAAGCGCTCAGACCTAGTCCTTGTAATTTTTTAGATTGGAAAGACCAAATGTACAGGGGTAACATCAAACCAGTCTTTGGAGTCCTAGGACCTAGCCTTCCTAGACTTAGAAAGGGCTCTCTCTATGTTTGTGTAAAGGATTTAACTTGTATGATTTTAGGGTTTTGATTTTAGGCTAGTTATAAGGATTAGGGTTTGTTTGTTTGTTTGTTTGGTTGGGTAGGTTGTCAAGAAGAATAGATGGAGTGAGAGAGTTTTAAACCATTGGGCTATGGAGTCTGAAAAAGGTCTCGAGAAGTACAAGAATAGGTCAAGGGTATATCACAGGGCAAGTCTAACAAATCCAAATGGATCTAAAAGCTTATGTGAATGAAGTGAACATAGTAGGTGCAAAGGGCAGTTAAGAATCCTTTAACAAATACTTTTAACAAGAATAGCCTTTAAAATCACCATCCATAAATAAATAACCAAAGACAGGGCATACCAATAACTTCTTTGACAAAACCCTAGCAAGTAGACATCAAGACAACAATCTAGTGAACCATAGAAGGCAAGAAACTTGTAAGTCTTCTAGTGATTTCACCTTCAGGAAAAGAAAACATTTAAGATAAACATATAGCAGAGATCAAAGAGTAGGGAACTCCTAATTTTCTTAATCAAACCATAAATATCTCCAAATCAACCATTTAAGATGAACCAAAGGGCATGGAAAATCGTAAACCTCTTCAATTAAACCTAATCAGCAATACTTCAAAGAAAAGACATTAAAAACAATGTTTAAGTTACATCAAAGAGCAGAGCTAACCATGAACTAATTTGACATTGGCTTTATCAAATCATATTTAAGATAAACAATCATAAGTGGAACTAGAAAGCATTTAAGGATTCTCTAATCTGACCTAGCAGAGGAAAACATACAAGCAGTAGAGAGAAAACAGGGCTAAGGTGCCTCTAAACAACATTTCTTAGCCTAAAATTTCTATCCTACTGCATGATAAAGATGAAACAAAATGATGAGATAAGAAAAAAAAAACTAGATAGGAAAGACATCACCATTAACTATTTTCATGAATCCTGCAAGTGAGCTTGCTCCATTATCATGCAAATCAAGACATCCACAAAGTCCAAAGCCAAATTTCTCCTCAATCTTCAAGTCTATGTATTTTATCTCAATAATAATCCAACATGTAAAATGAGGTCTCAATGCAGTATTTAACTAGAAAGGAGGACCAAAACCCTAAATAGGGCTTCCAAAATGTTATTAATACATCATAAATTCCAAATTTGTCCATTGAGACCATGCAAGGCCAAAGGCACAAAATATCTAATGTCATAAATGAAAAGTAACTTCAAACATAAATTATGAGGTAAATAGGAGTGATTTTCCTCAAAAGTCCTCAAAAATATATTTTTCCATAAATTTTTGTCTTTTGTTGACTTTGCAGGCAAGGGCGCAGCGCCAAGGCCAAGGGTGTAGCGCCTGCACTAGAAAAATTGCATGTTTTTTGACCAAGGTTTGGAGGCCTTCCAGGTGTCCAAATGAGCTCCATGATAGCTCATTGGAAAGCTTGTCAAGTATAATTTCCAAAAAATCTTTTGGTTTTCCATTTGGTGTCAATTTTCCTTCCCAAAAATGCAATCTCCCAAGACTTCTCAGGGTGTAGCGCCAACTCTGAAAATAGGGTAGAAAGGTGGTTTTTTGGGTGTTTTTGGCATTTTTGGAGGACCAAATCTGCTCCAAATGATCTGAAATTTTTTGTGGATGATGCCCTTGGCTTGAAGAATCTGAAAATTTAAAACAATCCTCAAAATAGTGCCCCAAAAAATAGTACAGCACCAGTGGCATTGCGCCCTTGGCACTTTAAAACAATCAAAAATATTTGTTTTTCAAAAAGTTGCAAAAATCTGAATTTGCCTTGCTTATTGTGTTTGGGATGCCTATAGGGATGCATAATCAAGGATTTCAAGGTTGTATTTTCCTTTTTCCTCCTTGAGGGATTGAATTTTTGCAAGGGCTCTTTTGAGCTTGGCCCTTACAATATTGTTCCTTAAGGCGTAGTGCCTTGCCATCTTCTTTTGGAGGTCTAGGTCCCTCTTGGTCTTCTCCAACAGACCCTCTAAGTGCATGTTAGCCCTCTCAATCCAAGGTTCCCAATAATATTCAATCTCCATGGCAAGCATCTCACTTGGAGTGAGCTGCTTTGCCAAGGCTGTCTCTTTCTCTCTCTCCTTGGCTAAGGCCTTATTTAAGCCAATTGTTCTTGGCCTCCTCCTAGGAAGCTGTTCTTCCTCTTCATCAGTGTCTCCATATCTATCCAAGGACTCATCTAGCTTGGCCTTGGCTTTTACAGCCTCTTTCTGAGCTCTAATTGATATGATCTCATAGATAGCATTCTGTGCCTCCAGCTGCTTGTTTTCAATCTCATAATAGTGAATCACATTCCTAGCCCTACCTAGATTGGCTTGCAAATATTTAATTTGGGCATATTTGTTTTTGAAAAACATGCTTGAGATCCTTGCCTCATTTTCATCATCACTTTCAACATGAATGAGTTCAAATTCTTGTTCAGTCTCATGTTGGTCTTCTTGTTTTTCATCTATGACCTTTTCTTTGCCTTTGTCAAGCTGCTTGGTTGATGTAGAAGGCATGGCCCCTTGCCTCTTGAGGGTAGAAAACACATGCCTGTTTTCTCTTTGGTAGGTCAAAGAAAAAAGTTCAATTATGATAATTTTAGTGTCTTCAGTCTTTCCGCCATCTTTGTTATCATCTTAATTGGTATCCTCACTGTCCTCATGGCTCTTATCAACACTGCTACTTTCATGGTTGCTTTCATCATTGGTATCATCATTGCTATCATGGCATTTTGACCCACTGTCATAATTAGTGCCAACATCACCACTGTTTTTGCTTCAATGCACTCTATTTTATCACTAAAATCATCCTCACTGCTTTCTTCATGGCTCTTTTCCTTACTACCTTTTTCACTGCCTTCATCACAATTTTCTTCAATGACGTCACTGTCATGTGCTTTGCTGTCATTAGTGCCATCAAGGCTCTTTAAGCCACTGTCAAAATCCTCACTGACTTCTTCACTTTCTGACCTATTTCCTTCTTCATTGTCTTCTTCTGCCTCACTGATATTTGTCTCCTCATTTCCTTCCTCTTCACTGTTGTTTGCCTCATTGCTGTGAGCTTCATTGTGCTTTTTACTACTACCATCAGCCTCACTTCCATCACTATTTGATTCTTCATTATCATCTCATTCATTAGCTTCTTCTTCACTGACATCCTCTTCTTTGTTTTCTTATTCATTGTTCTTTCCCTCAGTACCACTTGCCTCCTCATTCCTTTTGCTTGATTAATTATTGCCCTCTCCCTCATTGACATTTGATTTCTCATTGTCATTTCCCTCATTGTATGATGCATTGTGAGAGGGTGATGAAGGAGGGTTGTCCTGAGGTGAAGGAATATGTGTGTATGGTGAGGTGGAAGAGTCATCATGTGGTGATGGAGTGTGAGTGGATGGAGGAATGGGAGGATTAGAAGATGAAGGGGCATATTGCTGATGTTGGCCTTGTGGATTGGTGAACACCTCATGAGCAATGAAAACCTCCCATGGAATACACTTCTGCTGCAATTAATGCATCACAACCATTTTAATCAGTGAGTGGTGGAAGAGGCTTTGCATCTACTAGGGATAGTATCTCTTTTGTACAATATAGGACATTTTGTCAATACTTCTGTAGAGGTAATAGGGTAGGTGCAACATCCTACCCTAGTAAAGTGCATGATCAGCCTAATGTGATAGGAGTAAAGCCTAGAGAACCTTCCCTCACATGTAAAATACTTTATAATGATCCTCATCATAGGTGCATATCTCTCCAAAAAATCAGAGAAAGGAAAGATGTATTTATTGTAGTCTTTGTACCTAGGCTTTAAATATGGCTCAGAGTAGCTCATGTCAAGATTGGCCTTCTTGAACCATTTATCCCCTACACTAGGTATGCTAGTGGCATTGGTAATAGCATATGAAGACAACTCAAAGTTTAATCCTGCAAGGTTAACTTGTTTCTCATGCAAGTTAATGATGAACAACCTGGTCAGCTCAGGGTGGTTTTGCACCTGATGTACCTTCTCACAAAATTCATAGCAACCTACATTTTGGAAGTAGAAGACAGTTAAGGGAGATGCATTTAGCTCTATTTTGTTTATTGGTTCAAACATGTTGATCCTCCCACCTTTGTGTTGATGCCTCCTTGGAATTTGGCCTTCTCCTTCACTACCATTACCCTCTCTTTCTGACATTTTGACCACTATACTTTTGAAACCCTAAGGTTGCAAATGGAAAGGAGATGAGGGGATGGTGGAATGGAGTCAGTTCTATAAGTGAATGAGATGGGTGAGAAAGGGTAAAGGTATATGAATATGAGTGAGAGGAAAAACTCAATGACCGCCCTCTACTGATTTTTCAAACTCTGTATTTAAACACCTTGCACTGATGGCAAATTGATATGAAGGAAGGTAAAGAAATTTTCAATATTTTTGTAATGTAAGGGACTGACGTAGTGAATGGAGTGAGTGTAGGCACAACCTTTAGGTGAGTGAAAAATATTCAACAATGTACTCCTTTTGGATATGACAGGTCTTCTTAGTATGAAAATGAAGAAATGTTTTTAAATAGTGATATCAAGCATGAAAATTAGGGTTCCTTATTTGGTTTCAAATCCTTTCAATTGAAAACCATCAAAATGCTTGAAGAAGGGATTGATGAGATGTACTTAACCTTACCAGCATTTGAAGAAACCTTGGAGGCAGTTTGAAGAATATTTGAGTTGATTTGAGTGTTGAAATGGCCGGGAAGGCCTTCCTGGCCAAAGGCATAGCGCCTAGGTCAAGCGTGCAATGCTTAGGCAAAAGGTGCAACGTTTAGTCTAGGCGCGCAATGCCAAGGTCTCATTGTTGGGCATGTCGAGAAAATGCACTATGCCTTGTCGGGTGTGCAGCGCCTTAAGAAAAAACCCGGGAGAAGAAGGCCAGGGGCGCAGCGCTACCCGAATTTGTCCAAGTTTGACTTGAGATTCCCAATTTTTTTGCTCTTGAATGCTTTGAGGATTTTCAAAAGGCAAAAATGACATTTTTAAGTGTTAGATGACCCTTTATAGAAAAATGATTTGATTTGTCTTTGATAACCCATTTCCTAATGTTTAAGTCTTTCACTTTCTTTCATTGATATTCTTTGATCTTTTTGCTTTGAAGGTGACATGAAAACCTTTAAGTGGCTCTTCCTTTTGCTCCTTGAGAGTTGACACATTCATTTGATGTTTTTGTGATGTTTACACCCAATAGTAGCTTCAAATTCCTCTATTTTTTTCATCATTAAGCTAACTCAACTTCTTACCTTATCTAACTAACCTTTTTACATTGTTTGTATGCAGGTTTGCAAGATGATGAATTTTGACCTTTTCCCATTGCTCCTTGAGGCATAAAACGTTTAATTTGAAAATTTTGTGATGAGTGCACAGTGACATCTTCAGAATCCTGTGTGATTTACACCATGAAACTTAGCTTTTTCACCTTGGCTGGCAGTTTTCTGGAGTCATGAAACTTATCTTTCCTTTTGATCCTGAGGATTTGACCTATTCATCTTGACACAACATCAGCCTTACAAACATCTTTTGCTTCCTCCTTGGAGCTCAACATCATGTTTTTCATATTTTTACGACTGCTACTTTATAGGTGACTGAAATGATAATTTTGACTCTATTTTTTCTTCTTGAGGCATGACATGTTGAGCTTGGAAATTTTTAGGATGCTTTCACACACTGGCAGTTTCAAGATCTTCCTTTACCTGAAATATGGAGCTCAAACCATCTTTTGTTAATTTTGGCATGACAAAATCCTTTTGATAAGTATGGAATCTGATCAAACAGTGATATCTTCCAATCCTTTAGCTTTCATCATGGAGTTTGGCTTACCATTTTACCTTCTCTGGCACTTTTGATGGTTGGTGACTAAAAAAACTGAGTTCACCTTTCTTACTGATACTCTTTACATCTTTTCCTTTTGAGGTAATGATACATTCACCTTGGAAAAATTTGGGATGCTTGCATATAGTAGCACTTTAACAATCCTTTCTTTGCTGGCATCATGGAATTTACTTCTTAATTCCACCTTTTCTGATCATCTTCCCAAAGCCATAGGTGTCTAGAGTGCTTGAAAACAATTATCAATGTTGTCTTATAAGTTCTCTATAGCCCTTTTAAGTTCATTCATTTCTGTTCAGTTCACCTCACCTTTTTCCCTATTTCATCCATAATTTCTGAAAAACTTCTCTTCATGTTTGGGTTTTGGTGTGCCTTCTCCATGGTCATTTCTGCATTTGATCCATGCTTGGCACACTGCTGGCCTAATCAAGCTTAAAAACCCTAAGTATCTTCAAGAACAAGTGGTTCTCTTTCTTCTGCTATGAGTTGTCTTGGCTTAGGAGCAGACCCCCTACCTTACCAAGTTTCTGTTGATAGAAATTTTAACACTCCTGCAGAAGTTTCAAAGTTATCATTTACCCTTTGTAGAACTTGAATTTGGCAAGATAGCCTTCTTTGAAGACTTTCAGATCTTTTCTTGAATAACCATGTCTCAACATTTCAAGACCTATGAACCATATTCTAACAAAGAAAAACAGTGTCTGAAACACCAATGATTGACCTTGGACCATATGAAACCCTAATTGACCTAGTGGAAGGATTATTTGACCTGGTCTTTGACTAAAAATTGTCTTGGAGTCTTCAATTATAAAAATAGAGTATTAACAAAGTGGTGTATTGAAGATCCAAAATCCAATGTACTTGATTTATCTAAAGAGCCTACAGATATAGTTTTGAGACCATGAATGTTGGAGGAACTTGGTGAACATGGGAAGAAATAGGCCTATTGGAAATCCTAGATGGAAAGTGGAGTTATGGGCAAGGGAAAAATAGAGTAATGAGGTCATAGGTAGGAAAAAGGATGGAGATGAGTGGAACAAGTCCATAAGGAGTTTTTAGGAGTGGCAGGGTGACCATGGAATGGAAAAATGGTAGAATAGTGAAAATTTTTCTATAAGGATAATGAAGGCAGTGAGATTTCTAAAACTCACAATATTTAGGGAATTTTGTTTATAGAAATATAGAACCAATATTTAGTCATTTACAGATAGTAAAAATTAAGGATGGCTAACACCATCTTGAGGATCTGCGATTGGTATTCCAACGATGCCGTCAATACAACCTATGCCTGAACCCCCTTAAGTGTGTCTTTTGCATCAGTGCAGGAAGACTCATGTTTTATCATGTCCTAGCAAGGGATTCACGTGGACCCCCTTAAGGTCCAAGCTATAAAAAGGTACCCCCACCTCGAACCCTCAGGAAACTGCAAAGACTGCAGGGGAAGGCTAATTTTCTGAGATGCTTCGTCTCGGATTATGCCACTGGCGCTCAAGGGTTCCTGCACCTCCTTTGAAAAGAAATCCCATTCAAATGGGATGATGATGCCCAAAAAGCGTTTGATGCACTGAAAGAAAAATTATCTTCAGCACCACTCATTATAACCCCCACACTATAACAAAGAATACATCCTGTATCTATCAACTTTCAAGTCCACCTTGGTCGGAGTTTTAATCCAGGAAGGTCCATATGGGAAGGAGCACATAATTTATTACGTCAGTATAACCTTATTGAGCCCAACATTAAGATTTGAGCCTGAAGAAAAGACTACCCTAGCGTTAATACATGCAGTCCATAAGCTTTGCCACTACATCATCTTAAAAACTGCTACGATTATCGCATATATTAATCCCATCAAATACCTGCTCACACGCCGCCTAATAAACCATAAGCACACCTACTGGATAGTCATTTTCCAAGAATAATACTTACAGTTTCACTCCCCTAAAATAAAAAATGCGCTTAGCTTAGTATAGTTCATTATGGACCTCCCAGGAGATGCCAAGGGATCACTAGTAAATGATTTTCTACCAAACGAGCATCTCTTGTTCGTAGCAACCAAAGGCCCTTGGTACGGAGACATTATCCTCTTCCTACGAACTCAAAAGTTCATACCTCATCTCACTCGAGACAACTGTCGGGGCATACACCACCAAGCCCCCCGATATCTCCTCATAGGTGATGCGTTGTACCGATGGGACATCGGCGCCATTTTACGTTGATGCCTCACTCACGACCAAGCAGAAAAAGCCCTCAATGATTGCCACGGAGGTGCTTGCAGCGACTACCTATCTGGAATGGCCACCACCCAAAAAGTCCTACGGGCAAGATATTTTTGGCCCTCCCTGTTTCTCAATCGCATTACAATAGTCAAGAGATGTGAGTGATGCCAGCACTTTTCTCATAAGGAAAGAGAACCTCCCGCTCCTCTGCACCCTATCATCGTCACTAGCCCCTTTTGTAAATGGATAATCGACTTCATGAATTGCAACCCTGCATCATCTAGCAATCTTAAATACATCATAGTGGCTATCGATTATTTCACCAAGTGGGAAAAGGTCATGCCCACATACGACAACACTACAGAAACGACTGCTCGATTTTTGTTTAACCACGTGATTTCCTAGTTTGGCATTCCCAAAGAGTTAGTCTCTGACCTTGGGAAACACTTCGAGAATGAAGTTTCGAAGGAGCTATCTCACCACCTCAGATTCACCCATGAATTCACTTCACCGTACTACCCCCAATCCAACAGATAGGTAGAAGCTATAAACAAAGTCCTCAAAACAATGTTACAACACATGGTGAATAACCATAAAACCAACTGGAACCATATTCTCTTCTCCCCCCTTTGGGAATACCACACAGCTATCAATACATCCACTGGTTTCACTCCCTTCCACTTGGTATATGGGGTCGAAACCGTGATTCCCATAGAATGCGAAATCACAAATTTACATGCGGCCATTGAACTCCTCGACAATACCCAACCTCTATAACAACGTTTCGTACAACTAGAGATCATTGACAAAAGCCAACGATAGTCACTTCAACATAATGAGGCCCATAAGAAATGGGTAAAATCATCGTTCGACCACCAAATCAAACCTCGCTCATTCATCGAGGGAGAACTAGTCCTCTGCTATGATGTCGCAAAAGAAGCCCTAGGGCCAGGAAAGTTTGAAACCTTGTGGAAAGGACCCTACATCGTAAAAAATTTCCTCCTCAAGGGGGAATACATCTTGATGGAACCAGATGGGACATACCTGAGAAACCCCGTCAACAACCTTTACCTCAAGAAATTCTATCCATAAGGGCCATGCAGGCCCTACCCTAGAGTCAATATGCACAAACCCAACCGTTTTAAAAGTTTTGACCAAAAGAATTTTTACAAAATGTGCTTGAGTGTCATAATGGATTACCCATCCGACCCTTACTTCGGATTTGATGATGGAGCATAAAGATGGTCTCAAAGTTTAGTAGCAGCTACCTAGGTCATCTATCACCTTGACTGATCACCACTCTGCACCAATGGTCTGTGCATCGATTCAACAAAAACAAATCAGGTAGAATATGACACCATTATAAGACTTATGTGCAACGCCCTCCATTAGGGCATACGACATATGCATATATACCTCGATTCCTAGTTAGTAGTATCGTAGTTAAACCAAACATTTGAGATATGAGATTCACATATATTTAGAAAATATTTGCGTGCGAAAAGATTAAGCAGACAATTTGACTACATTACATTCACACATGTACCTAGGAGTAAAAAACAAACAGCTGAACGCATAGCAAAAAATATTCTAAACTGGAATGCATCTAGAGTAAACCATCATACATAAAAAACAAAAAACATAGACATCCATCAGCATAACACAATCCATAAGTAGAAACAGGGGGCACACCATGTCTAGCCGCAAAAATTATCTCTCATATATATATCAAATGTATGTGTTTGAGTACAAAAATAGTGTCTCTGATCCATCGGTCAACCCAAAAATATACACAAATAAGTCATAAAAAATAGGGGAAGTATCCTCATAATGGGTGATTTTCCCATGTACATAAATGAATCTAGGGCAGTGCTCCCCTAGGTGGGGCACCTGGACCCACTGCCGCTCTCGGTACCATTATTGGAGTCGTAGTCAACATCGAGACCACCACCCGACGTAAAATTGGCTGATAGTCCCTCTCCCGGGCCATCAGGGTCTCTAGCCATACATCCACGAGGTCATCCAAGAAGTCTCAAGATGATATCCCCTAGGTCAAGTGGTCCACTCTATCCCAGGCATCCTCTAGAACTGACACTTTCATAGTCAGCTCAGCAACACGAGCCTCCACTGCATCGACACGAGCTTTCTCAGCCGTAGTCTTAGCAGTAACTGAGATGTTACCCTCCTATGAAGGGTCGACCACACCACTGTGTCCCTCACCCTGAGGCTATGCAGGATCTCCTCCCAGCCCCCCATGAGTTCCCCGAGGTCTCCTAGGAGGACCATGGCCGACCAATCGAGCCATAGAGCGACCAACCTCACCAACATCTACAGGAGTAATCAAAACTATGTCAGTGTCACCATAAGAACACATATTAATATAAATGCTCAAAATAAATGAAAAAAACAGAAATACATACCTGCTGGCCGCCAAGCATAGCCAGGAGGGAGACCCATCTCTAGATCCCCTCGAAAGTCCATCCCTACATATGGGGATGGTAGAAACATTTGGGGGTTGGCCTCAAAGTAGGCCTCCGTTGTGGAGTTATAATAGTGTCCCACCCTACCCTGAACCTCCTTGCGGCATCACGGGAGCCCACCTCCTCATGCAGGGCTCCCGTGGCCCCCCAGCAGGCACCGCCACCACCGGTCTCAACAACACCACCTACTCATACATGATGCTACATAAAATACTAGCATACACGAACAACTTCGATCCATCCCGGATCTTGAAAAGCTATGCCAACATCCTGTCATAGCAGAAATGGGAAAAGTAGAAAAAGTGCCTGGCCCTTAGGTGACGCAAGACTCCAACCTGTAGGCCCGATGCCCGATGTGGAGTCAACGACCCTGAGAGTCACACGATAGTTGACAAAGTGCACCACTCAGGAAAATCTGTCACCGAGGCAATAGATATGCACCCTTCTGTAAGGGGTGCCTCGCCACAGTGATGCATCCAGAACCACTTCAAATCCACCCTCCTAGAAGGGAGTGGATACCGCAATGCCTCATGCTGAGGAAGAAGCCCAGTCACACCCTCGCAGCACAAACACATTGCGCCAATTGTTCCAATTCTCGATCAAGTAATGCAAGAGTTGGTCCTATGACCGAAGAAGGTTGTTCTCCACAAATTTAAGGAGACCCCATTGCGCCAAATGTTGGCACGCCTGGCCATTAATGGCTAAAGAAGTACAAAGCTCACGCCAATCCCGCTCCCTCCACAACATCCTATCAACCAAATAGGAGCACATCAGCAGCGTAAAAACATTAAAAAACAGGAAAAATGTCCAAAATTTTGGACAAAAAACTGCCTTGGCCTTTTGCACGCCAGTCTTTCAGACATGTGCGCGGAAGGCATACCTGTATTTCTCACAGGTGCGTAGAAGGTGCGCCCAAGGCTGAGAAAAGCACGCATAAGGCGCCAAAACCCTAATTCTATGTGCAGAAGGTGTGCTCTTACCTTGATCGCCCACATAATCTAGGGTAAAATTGACTCAAAATCTGTACAAATCAGTTTTTTATAGACCTCGATACCCTCAGATTGAAAAATTAAAATGCAGGATGTCATGGAGGTTACCCGGGCATGATATCGATAATCCATGGTGCTCAGGCTGACCGCAACTGTAAGAACTGCTCTTCAAAAGCCTATGGACTCTCAATACTCAACAAACACAAATGAATTAAATTAGGGCCATATTCACCTATATATCGCCCTTTTCAAAAAAAATTGAGGACCATAATGAGAGCTCAGAAGGCCCAATCACCGAACTGAAAGAAGCATTGTGACCAACACTCCATAACGCACAAAGGCGATGCCACACATTCGCACCCCCGAAAAAATAAATTTTTAGCGTCGATAGGTATGCCCTCTCTCATCTTATTTTTAAAAGAACATGTATTTCAAATTTGTTAAAGAAGATGCTTTCACTTGAGGTAGTTGTTTTTGTAGGTAATACACAAACCATCCAATGAAAATTCCAGAGCAGGTATCATTCTACCCCTAGAATGATAGAACCCTAGACAAAAATCTGCATATCCTGACACCATTTCTCCATCAGAAATCATCCATAGGTTCCAAACATCCAACCATGTTTATCATCACCTCCCCTTGCACATGATAAACATTCTCGTTGGTCAGTAGAGCCTCCCCTCCATGGCGCTCGTCACCCAAATTAGACCATATATCACAAAGGATAGTGATGCCATGGCCATATCGCTATAGCCCAGGAAGCACCTCATGCCCATTCACTCACCATGCATAAGGTCAAGTTTTACAATATGAAATAAAACCACTTTCCCAGATAAACAAGTTGTACAAGCAGATCAAAAGCGCACCACCGTGCCTCGCATTTGGCCCACCATACCTCCATCAGCACAATCCCATTTGCGATACTTTTTCATCCACTTCATCAACCTCACACATGAGACCAACCAATGGGGCCCCCACCCTCAGAAAAACACCTTCCTTACATCATTAGTGAGTGAAAACTTTCATGTTTTGTGGCACCCGCCTCTATGTTTTGTACAAACCAAACCCCATTATTTTATTCTTTTGGTAAGTGTACAAAGACCGCAAAAGGTGCACTATGTCCCCCACCCACTCATTCATTTTTTGTCCCATGGTAGCAGTACCTGACCACCCTTGGTCGGAGTATACCACCCTCATGCCAAAGCCACTATGACATTCATAACCAGTTTATACCCACCCTAGAAGTCCTACCGACTCCAGGGATTTCCCCATCATAAATAGTTATGATTGTCGCCAAGTTACTCTTCATACTCCAACCTTGGGCCAGTGTGCTCCCATAATCAGTTTTTAATCACCCCTCACCACCATGCCTATGTTAAACCCATCACATTCAGAATCCTAATCCTCCGTATCAACGACCCCCTTGTTTGGTTGAGGCTTCCTTTTTGTCGACTTCAACACCTCTTTTCCAAAAAGGAAGTGGTACCTTGGATCACCTCTCTCCATAAAAAGGAGCATCCTTAGGTGGCACTGTGGGAGACATCATTGCCCACAGATGTCATTGATCCTCCTGACATTCGACTACAACACAAGCTTTCATGTCAAGATGGTATTGTACCTTACAACCATTTCAATTTGATCAAATTCGTTGAAGACTCATTTATAAGCATCTTTGTCAGCAATTCTTACATGGGAGGTCCCAGCCAAAACCTATGCGTACAATGCGCATTTACACGCCATACCAAGCTTATGCATATGGGTACCACATTCCACCTATTGTCAAAGAAAAAACACCCCTGATGGTGTCATTAGTCGTCATCATCAACCAACAGATCACTACCATATTAGTGACAAAGACATAACATGTATCTATTAAATAGATTTGTTTAACTAGCCAAAGCATTACGAGCATGGGACATGCCCGCCTCATAGAAAATTTGTATATATTTTATTATACCATTGCTTACAAGCGTCCCACAGGACATGGCCGCTCTTCAACCCGGTGCAGTGTGTCTCCAATTCTGAGCTACACGCTGGTCTCTCTCTCTCTAACACAGTATACAAAAAAGAAACTATAATGTATTTTGGCTATAAATTTCCTCCTACACCTCACACATTAGGGGGAAATTGTTATCACTGGAAAATCGTACAAGAAAAGGTGACATTATTTAATGCCAGAAAAAAGGATTTACAGGTCTAAGAGACATTAGAGAATCTAAAACTATTTAAAAATATCTAAGGTTTGATGAAAAATCAAATTGTGTACAAGAAGGACTAGTCAAATATGTTTTTGGTGCAAAATCCTTCGATAAATGCGCCCTCGCGCGCCTTTTGACCCAAAAAGAGCACAATTTTGGGAGTGGAGGAAGTCACTTTCCGGGACCACAAGGCACACTCTAGGACATTGATTCCACACTTGAAGCCGACTAAGGACAACCACCCAAGCCTCTTAGGACATCAAGGGAGCACACAATGGAATAAATGTGGCACACAATGGAATCACCCTCCTCTCTTGGGTCACTATCCATAATGTACCAAGAGAGGAAAGGAGGATTTGAATTCTCCTATAAAATGCCACCAAGAGATGAACAACTTGAGAGCACATTGTTATGCTTGCCAAAATTTCCCAAAGCAATACCAGCAGTGTGTGATTTAGAGTACAGATAGAGGGGACTCAGTTGTTGGCCATCCAACAACTCTAGTCCACCATAGTAGAGAGAGGGAGACTTTGTGCCAAGGAAAATTGGAAGTAAAGACATCCTTGAATTATGACTTAGAACCCCTAGTTCTAAGGGCCCCTTGGCAAGTGGGTTGAAATTTCATCCTCATTTTGTACTAGCACTTAATAAGAGGGGACGTAAGTGCCACCATTTGGATTATTGAAGTTGTTTGACTCTATTTAGAGCTTTTGTGTTATTTGTTTTAGTTTTAGTTTAATTTTTGTGTTTTAATATGCATGCTATTTCTCTATCTAGTATGTTTATGTTCTAGCATGTTCCACTAACTTGCTTGACTCCATATATGTTTTTCCTGTGACCAATAACTTAAGAGGGAAAACCACACCCCTTAAGTTGGTGTGATTTCGTACATACGTGCACCAAACACACTAACACAAATATTATGAGAAAAAAAACATTTTTAAGCTCACTTAAAAAATAAAATGTAGGTTGGGTAGTCGATTTCTCTCGGTCCATCCTCTCTAGGTAAGGAGGAACCTATGATTATGAGCAATCTTGGTTTATTATTGAGGTCTTGGGAGATTGAAATAGTTCTAGTTCTTCATTTAAAACTTCCTCATTTAGGTATTAAATATGTATAGGTGGATGTTTTTTAGTTAAGGCATTCTCTAATCTTAAGTAGATATCATGGTAATCTAGGGAATAGATGGAGTAAGTTGGGTAATATTGTAGCTGCCACAACACCCCCCAAAAGTTTTTACTGAATACATAAATTTTGGGTCACCCATTTTTATTTTCAAGGTCTTTATGGTATCCCTATGGATTTAATTGGTTAAAACCATTAGATGACCTAATTATCATAGAGGGATACAATTTCTAATGCTTTCATAAGGCACATTTACTACGCCGACCTTGCTTCAACTTGGTTCATATTCTTCTGAATGCATTATGGTTGCTGGTGTTGTGGATTCATTCTTGAATATTGAGTTTACATGTGGAAATGAGTTTGTGATGTTCCCCCACTTGAAGCCCCTCAAATTCATAATTCACTCATTCTTCCAAGTTTTATGTTTCTTCCCTCTTAGTCTCTTTTTACTTTTATGATGACTAAAAAGTTGCATCACATAACTAAAAATTAGTGAGATGATATAAACCTAAAAACCTAAGTGCTTTAGTTCCAATCATGAATCACACTTTTAGTTTGTAATAGAAACTCATCTATCCATTGATCTTTCTATTTTCTATTGAAAATTTCATCACATTCCAAAATTGTGTCTTCATTCAATCACAATGATTATATTTAGTCACAATTTTCTTATGCACAATCACACATTTGTCCCTCTTTTATATATTGTTAACCCCCCTATTCACATAAGCGATTGAATTTTATACCAAATCTCCCACTGAAGACAACAATTGTGACTAGCATATGAAATTGGTTCATTTTGTATTTTCTTCCTATCGATCGAGCTACCCAAGCTCTTCATCTACCCTCTAATTGAATCGATTAAAAAATCATGTGCTAGGGATTTTATCCCCCATATCTTCATTTTAGCTGATACCATACTCCAATTATAGCTCCCAACAAGCCGTAAGACCATTTAATCATCAAATCCTCTCACTTCGACTCACTCCATATCATAATAGCCTAAACCCTTATATCTCCCTATGCCCTCCTCACTTTGTGCTCTTATCTCCTAGATATCATGCTTTGCATTAAGGCTGATATTTTATAGAAATATTTTGTTCTATTTCATCCCTTAAACTTAGCGTTTTGGAGCCTCTTATACTCAACATATTTTAAGTCTCCTCTTATCAATTTCCCTTTCAAAATCCTCATCACAAATTATCGTTCTAGTCGCCAGCGCACATGCCCTCTAGATTTGCGATTGATGATTTTGTGGCTGCCTTATCACATATCACAATCACAAGGTGCATATCTTATCTATCTACCATATGAGATTGCAACCCTTGATTAATACAAAATTATACTCTATGTTATTGCAAACCACAATCGTAGAACCCAGTGAAATTCATATACTTATGACTAACCTCTTTTTACAACCAAAAAACTTGCCAATGTCATAATTTGTTCTCAAAGAAAAGAACAATGCAATAAATAGTCGTAAGTTTCAACTCAAGTTCTTGGCATTGGATAATTCATATAACGTGTTTTCCCTATAAATATGCATGTACTATGTAAAAGTTGTGCAATGTTGTCTTTAAGCAATGAAAATTGATGAAACAGATGTTGTTTCTTGTAGCTCGTAGGGCCTTTGAAAAAGGTCTCAAATGCAGGTATAACAACTAGAATTGTATGGAAAATCTATTGAAGTTGCTGGTTTTGTTTGGAGATGAAGTTTGTTGCCTCATAGTTTCAAAATTACTCCTAAAAAATGGCCTTCATATCCACATGCCTATCTTGTAAAACATGTGATTAAGGAATCAACATCAATTCCATTTGAGATATGTGGCTAATTCCAAAGAAATTAGTTTTTTCTACCCTAACAAGAGTCTTATGGAGTGATAATGAATGGTTGATGTGTTATCACCAAACAATGATCCCCTAGCCATTCCTAACTAGGTGGATCGAAATACACCATGTGAGTTTAATTTTACCATAGTAATATCACTTTCACTATAAGAAATAATTTAATAACCCACTTTTATTAAGTTATTTTCGATTAAAACCCACGAGAATAACTAAATAAACCATTATTTATTTAATTTTCTCTAGGAATAGTTATTAAATCACTATTTAATAAATATTCCTTGTCACATTTGACTAAATCACCTAGGAATAATTAAATAAATCATTATTTGTTTATTATTCCTTATTTCCATATTTGAAATAATTATCAAATCATTATTTAATAGTTATTTCATTTTCACACGTTTCTTAATATTTGCGAAATAATTAATAAATCATTTGTTTGTTAATTATTTCACCAAGGGCATTTGGGTGTAAAAAAATCAATAAGGAGAGTATTCCCATCATTTCTTGCCACCTTCTCATCACTCCTCCATCTCAGGCACACAGGTTTTTCTTTCGAACCTTACCTTCTATGACCTCTGTAAATTTCTGAAAGACACAAAGTTACTTCACTCCATTTTCCAAGGCCACACCCCTTCTTCACCAACCTATAATCATCCTACCATCACCCTAAGACCACCTCACACTCTCCCTCATCACTCATACAAATCAAGGAGCCTAAAAAAGGCAGAGATAGAGGTTGATACAAGAAAAGGTTATTTCTTGTAGCAAGCCCTATGTAAGCACTAGAAAAGCCCTGAAGATGGTTTTGACCAATCATGAGGACCAATAAGACTTGTGAGATGACTCTAAAGATAGAAATGGCACTACAAGGAGGATCCTCCACCATTGCATACATGTGAAGACTCAACAAGTTACCTGCACACACACAAAAAACAATTCAATTCAAAACACCTCAAAAGGAAATAAGACATAGTAAAGAATCAAGCAACAATAAAAACAAAGTGATGCAACTCCATCTCCAGCTCCAATATGCATCATCCTACAACAACTCAACCAAGAGGTGAGGCTCAGGTATTCAACTCTGTAACCTCACCCTTCTAATCTATTCTAGCTTAACAAAATATTAAAAGTGTGAGAAGGAAAGGTTTTTTATAGCCAAAATTAGTAAAATAGAAACCTCGACCTTATCTAGTAGTTAGCTTCACTTTTCCACCAAGACCCACACACATGTGGGAGAGGAACAAAAAAAAGTGAAGAGACCTTGAGAAAGTGGGGGGTAATCATTTAGTTGCGATGGAAGGCAAAGAGTGCCGAGGGGTAACTAAGGGCCAACTCATTTAACACAAAAAAATCTGAGTTTATTTTTCATGCAATGAAAAAAAAGAGAAAATTTTGAAAAAATAAAATAAAATAAAAGGTGGACCCACCACCTCTTGGCATGCAAATATTAGCTGATACAAGCGAAATAGAGCTACTACATGCACACCATATTTTCTACAAGAAGTTTCTACATGAAGAACATATTTGCTACAGGAAGGACATATTTTCAACTTGAAGTGGGTTGCAAGAGAAAAAAATTTCTACTAGGATGTTGGATAATTATTAATTAATAGCTACACGGTACAAATAAACACAACATAGCTGCAAAGTATTTGCTATAGACACGGTAAATTCTCCAAGGGTGAAAGGTATCCAAGTCACCAATTTTGTCATCATATCATTCCTTTCTTTTGCTTCAGTTTATTAAGCACCGTTTCTCCCTTTTTATGAAGAAAGAGCTCTCTATTAAGTGCTTTCAATTCCAGAATTTAATGTGCAAAGAGAATTTACAATGCTATTTAAGGATGTTCATAATAATTTGATGGATAATATGATGTGTCATGGCCAAGAATTTGTATCAAAAGTAAGAGGTTTGGAGTTCAATGAGAATGACATTACTAATGAGGTAATGGATGCCAAGAAACCCTTATTTTCACAAGGAGAAGTGCCAGAGGAATACCAAGAAGATAAACCAAAAGCAAGGTGTTTCCCTCACAAATAGAAACCATTGCAATTGAAGAATCACCTGAGAGAAAGAAGCATCCTAAGCCTACATTATAAGTTCCATGGGAAGTTAAGATAAGGTAATAAATGAAAATAGAAGACTAGCAAGAAGAATAATAGGAGGAGCAACAAATGGACCAAAAAAAAGAGAATGAAACATGCTAGCATACATGAAGAACCATAGGGAAAGGAGGATGAATATGTTTCTAAGAGGATGAGCAACAATTTAAGTAGGGGGGTATGATGGGCCTCTAAATTAGACATAAATTAAGGCCCATATAACATTTATCAAGCACATAAGGGCTATATTAAATCTCTCCTTCTACACTTAATAATGATTTTTTAGCTTTAATATGGTCTTAGGAAGGTTTAGAGATAATTGCATATTTGTGCCTAATATTATTTATTTCTAAAGAATATTGTGATAATATTAGGCAGATTATGAAGATTCCAAGGAGGAGATAATCTAGGGACTTGCTCCTTAGTACAGGAGGATCAATATTGCAGAGTAAATTAACAAAATATCATGAAATTATTGAGAAATTCTGGAGCTCCAATGATTGAAAAAATCTAGGAATATGTTCCTTGTCATTTAATGCAAATTCCCAATGTTGGGAATCAGATCCACTATTTGAGGTATTTCGGAGGGTAAATATTCCTCCTTTCAAGGAGAATGCTTCCTCATAATTTTTTATACGTACCAATTCGAATTGGCCTCTAGGGCATGCATTTCTTAGTATTATTGTGGAGAAAACTTGTTTCTTTGCAACTCCACTTTCATTTCTAGCAGGGATGTAATTGGACTAATTCAAATAATGAAGTTTGGTGCCATTTTTAGCTTCTAATTCTTGGTTTCTTCCATAGGAATCTGAGTTCCTTGGGCTTGGCCATTCCAGGAGCCTTAGATCCCTCTTGCACATTTTCTTTATGTTCTTTTCACTTCTTACTCACATGCATCTCCTATTCCTATTTTCCTTATTTTTGTATTTAGTATTGATGCTTTTCTTGCTGTAGGATTGAGTTAAATGATTGAAGTGAGTTATTTTTCAGGTTATTTATAGATTCACAAGAATTATTCATCATTAGAATAATTTTTTAAGGTAATCTTCATCATTGAGCTACTTGGATTTGGTTACTAGTTCACGAATAAAGGATTTCGGAAATGCATTGTAGTGAAATAGTAGTAATTTTATGATATTTTTTAGAAAGGGTTAATGAGTTTAATTTGAGTTTATTCCAACTATATTATGTCATTAAAAAAAATCAATTTAATAACAAAAATTATCCCATTTCATTTTCACTTTATTAGGTTAGGCATTTTATAGGTTAACTAGCTCACTAGCTCTTGAATTTCCGGTTTTTAGAGTAGTAAATTTCTGTTATTTTTTAGCATGTGTGAACATGGGTATTTTGGAGTGATTACACATGGAATTGAGACCTAAGACATCCTACTTAATAAAATAAATCGTCCCATACCATTTTCATTTGATTTACTTAGTCATTCGGTGATTTATCTCCTAAACACGACTTCTTGTAGCAAAAACATAATATCCTGTAGCACTGTTGTAGCACATGTAAAATTGACCAGATTTGCTCCCAAAGCTTGGTTTTTATCTCCTAGGCTTGAATCATGACACATAGGATATAAATACATGATTGAAGAATAATAAACACCACTTAGGACAAGCATTTTTACAAATTATATTAGGCCTATGTATTTGAATTCATGCTCTTAGGCCCTTCAATTACAAATTGTTGTTCCTGCCTAGGATTAATTTATTTTCAAAGAAAAAATTTCATTTATGCAAGTATTTTAGGCTTTGATTTCATGAAATTCACTCCATTACATGCAATATTCCCAATTATCCATGAGCTAGTTGGAATATTAATTTTTATTTTTGCTTTCTTGTTTAATGAATAAAAGGATATGGAGAAGCATAAATCTCCTTAAATAAGAATAAAACCAATGACAATGTGAAAGAAGGACATCTTGGCAACCTAATTGAGCACCATTAGGTGTGAAAAGGGGCTGGAACACCTTGACTAGGTCAACTTTGACCAAATCAACAACGCTGTCATAGGGGAGTGGCATTCATTATGGGACAACACAGTTTTAAATGGAGACTCTTTGCATGGAAGTAGTGTCATTAATGAATGGGGCTTAGGGTTAGAAAGCTCATCACTAATATAAGGAAGAGGATGGAAACCATATTTCATTATGTTTTGGTATTAGATATTTCTGAATATATGGTCTGTTTAGACATATAGCTTTCTTCAGCTGTTTAGCTAAGAATGCAGTGATGTTTAGCATAGGGTGTTCCTGATCAGGAATCCCACCTCTATCCTTGAGAGTCCTCATAGGAAGAGCATTGCACTACCATTCTAAAATCATGCATCAGAACAAATCTTCAGTCTCGTGGTACAACGTAGTTTCTTTTGATAATTGTGTTGAGTTGCAGGTTGCAACAGTGAAGACTAGATCCGAGTGATTTCTGATCTGTTTTTTAGTGGAGGAAGGTTTCCTTCCATTGGGAGGATGGTGAGGAAGGCCCTTGAGCTTATTTTCAGCATTTGGCACTAGGCCACTTGATCATTTTCCCCTACAATGTAGTTTCTGTCTTGGAATGCGTTATTTTTAGGGAGGAGTTGCAGGGTGGTTTCAGTACACCATATGGGGAGGAGGTTTTATAGTGAAGGGATTAGCCTTTCATCTAGAGGATATATTGGAGGAGAATGCATTATTTTTTATATCAGATCAGCCCCATATTTCTATTTTATATGTTGCAGTGAATCTTCAACCCTAGGGATTTGATTCAGATCTTGTATATTGGTGTGTTGCTGAAAACCCTTTTGGGGTTATTCATTGGAGGTTGTATAGTGCCTAGATCAGTATTGGTTGTTTCTTTTGTGGCATATATCAGCCCATGATATTTTGTGTATTAATTTTCTGTAGCAGTGCATCCATGACTGCGTTGTATCAGTCTTCTGACATTTTGATATATAGTAGAAGCACCTCTTATTGAGGGTTTTGTTCATTGGAGGCTTGTTCTATCTTGTATTATGTTTTGTGGCCCATTATTTAGTACATATATGATGCTATTATGATGAATGGAAGGTCTCCATATTGATATCTTGCTTTGATGTGATGTTTTAAACTACTATCTCCATGGTTTTGCACTATATTCCCGCTTTTCCCATTTGGGAATATTATAGTGGTATCAGAGCATAATCTTGGCTCAGCCTGTGCATCTTGAAAGCCAATATGTCATCAGAAGAAGGAGATCCTATCACATATAGAGAGAAGAGGTATCTTAGAAGAAGAAACCAGAAGTTTGACTATAAAAATGATAAAGAAGACAAGGGTAAAACCCCTTTATCAGGGGAAGATGAAGAGAAGGAGTATCCCAAGCTACTTATTAGAACTATGCAAGACAATGCTAGAGAAATAAAGGAGATGAGGATGGATAGATACAAGGAATCCCCTAAAGGATTTCTGCATGGTGAAGGCTCCAACATTTCTCATCATTGGAGTGATCAACCGGTGAAGCAGTAGAAAGTTTCCCAACGCTCTACAATGCCTACATTCTTAGAAGTGGGAAATGAAGGGTTTCAAGAACAAGAAACTCTTGAAGACTATTTTATGGAGTATGAGTATCAATCTCAAAGATTCAAGGATCACTTGAGTTTTCAATAATTTTTCAAATAAAGGACAATAGGAGACCTAGACATCACAATAGAGGTGGAGGATTCATTCAGAATCATGATCTACACCGTACTATGGGAATATTTTTCTTACCCAACTTTGATGGATCATCTAAATGCACTGAAACCCATGGGTATAAAATCTTGACATCTACTTCTAGCTTAACAAAGTACCAGAGATGGAGGCCATTAACATAGTAGCGCTGCACCTTGAGGGTGGAGAACATGATTGGTGGTTCCATGGCTTGTCTACATTGGGTCATGCCAATGTGACTGCATATTCAGAGTTCACAAGGAGGTTGGTGGAGAGGTTTAATAGAAGATATCCTAAGGCACCATTCATGGGGCTAGCAAAGCTCAAACAATTAGGTAATCCAAAAACTTACATTTTTGAATTTCTCAAACTTTCTGTTATGGTTCCCGATTTATCTGCAGCAAGAAGGGTCTATATGTTCATTGATGGGTTAGAAGAACCTCTTCATGGGTTGGTTAAGTCTACCAAGCCCACTACCCTTCCAGATGCCATTGAAAGGGCTAGAGATCTACAATATGCCTTGCCAAAAGCAAATGAAACATTTTAGAAAAAGCCCTCTTTTCCATCAAAGGGAAAAGATGAGAAGGCTCCTCTTTCAAAGGAGGGTCAAAATAAAACACCTCTTAGTGATGATGTTCGAAGAGATTTGAGGATAAGGAATATTTGCTTCACATGCCAAGAATCATGGGAACCCAGACATAGATGTGCAACAGGAAAGGCACACTACATAGAGGTCTTCTCAGATGATGAAGAGGAAGAAGAAGAAGAGGAACCTGAAATGGGTCACAACGCTGGAATAATAGGAGATGACCCACCACCATCAGGAGGTGAGGATGGAGAAATTTCTCCAATTAGAGGGACTCTTGCATCAATGAGAGTGGTACCCAATTATCATGAAGATTTAACACAAAAACAGAGTTGGATTTGCGCAGTGGAAGTAAGGAAATGGTAGTCCCATCTATTATGCATATGAGGTTGACCCATGAGACATCACTGTTTTATGGAAAACCACTTGGGAGGCCACCTAATCCGGAGTTGGTGAGAGATGTCTCACAATATGTTGCACCCCTCTTAGATCTAGGAGGAGTGGGAACATTGGGAGGATATGATAAAATGTAGAGTGTCCTAGGTAGACTCAAGGAGGAGGGAGACATTCTCCCACTATCATCATTTCCTACTCTCACATCTCATCTTACACTGAGAGAGGATGTTGTAGGATTGGAGGATGGCACTATCATGGTGAGAGGAGACTATTCCTTGGCTTTAGAGGCTCAGAATATGTTCTCACTTGGGGAGAAGTCTTCCACATATAGAATATGGTGGCCACTCATGCATGCTTTTGCCAAACTCCAGAATTTTTGGATAGGTGATAGCTTCCAATGGAAGACTAACCTCCAAAAGCTTCAACATTTACTTGAGCATGAGCAGCTAGAAGAGGAGTAGCAAAGAGGGGATAGCAGCATCCCGATATGCACCTTTGGCATGGGAGGTGTCAAAGAGGAAGACAACCATATGACATATGTTCTTTTTGATAGATCATCAGCGTTGTAACTATGGAGGATAGATCCATATTGGAAATCCTAGCTATTGGTGGATTATTCAAAGGATATTTTTACATGCATGATACTTGATGAAAAACTTCATGAGGAGGGATATTCAGTCAAATATGAGGTCATCTACTATCATGGTAGGATATTCTTATCTAGAGCTTCCAAACTCAAGGAGGAGTTACTACAAAGAGCCCATAAGGATTTTCTCTTCAACCACAATTATTCCATGAGGACATACAACACTATCATGGAGGGATATACTTGGGAAGGCTTTGAAGAGGAGATATATAAAAATTTGAAAAGATGCATGGACCATGTGGAGATAGGAGAGATACATAACTCTATGGAGGAGTTATCACATCCACCTCTTTCCTCTTTTGGAATGAGAGGGGATCTATCTATGGACCACCCCATTTGTATGAATAGAAATTATGGTAAGGAACATGTTTATGTGCATGATGTTTTACTTAATTATTATTTGCACTCCTTCACCATGTATATGTAGGCCATTGCTCTAAGGAGGAGAATTCTACCTTATAAACTTCATTACCAACTTTGGGCCATAAACATTTCTGAACATGGCCACTCCCTAGGAGGATATAGGGAGATGATTTACCACTCTGGGTGCACTCCAAGGGCACCAAACATTTCTCACCTTTTCAAAACTTGTGAGAAAACTATGGCAGAAAGTAAGTGTAGAAATTTGCTGAATAATGAAGATTTATCCACTGATATTATCCTGGTCACACATTAATTCGAATTCATGCATAACACATAACCTCTTCTACAATTGATCAACAATTTGCGGAAATAGAAACAGTCGCATGCGCACATAAACACAATATGTAATGGGGAAAGCTTATAGCTGAAAACCCCCAGATATTTTGTATATTATAATAGAAGAGAACATGTAACAATCTCAGTAAAATACTCGTCACAAGTACTCAGTACTGTCTCCAAAATTTACACACAAACTAGCTTAGTTTTGAACAAGTCACAGGTTCAAAACTCATCCATTAATTGCCTGCCTCTACTGTGCAATCCAAGTTGGTTCAATGAGAGATCCAAGTTCGAATATCCTTGGCTTCAACTGCGCAATCCTCATGGGAAATATCCTCCAATGCTTGTGCAAATCTCATGCACAACTGATGTCGCAACTAATAGCAAACTCACCCTTTCATCTACCTCTTCCACTGGTCTTCACTGAACTGTCCATGCACTGTAGTAAACTGATGTGTTCTTAAGTTGAATAATGAGTTAATAATTAGTGAATTAAATAATATTTAATTCACTCAACTCATCACTAGTGTATTAGCTAGTTAAACTAAACACAACTAGTTCAACTAAGTTAAACCGAACACAACTCCACCAACTGTCTCATCAACTTCACCAAACTACGCCACTTGAGTTCTAACTGAATTCAACCATGCATGAGCTCACCAAACCCCTAGGAATAGCGTAATTCCTTCTGTCAGGTGCATGAGCCACATCTGTAGCTCCAACTGAAGTGCTGTAAGAGAATAAACTGAAGTTTAGAGTCCAAATATTATTAAGGGCTAATAATATTTGACTGAACTATTTTTAGACAGGCAGTCTAAAAATAGACTTCGACCTATATGTCTAAAAATAGAGGTCCATTTATTTTTACCAACTCAACCAATCATCCAAGAATAGCATACTGCAACTCCTAGACCATGCTCCATATGTCTAAAAATAGACATAGTCTAAAAATAGACTTTGCGCCAAAAATAGCCTGCGGGCCCACTTAGTGAAGGCGACTTCATTTCACTAAGCTCCATCATCTTGTTGCATTTTTCAACAGTAAGTGGTGGGGAAACCACTTACCATACCACTATCTGATGCGGTCAGTAGATATACTATGTTGGTTCCACATGTGGGACTATGATCCACCTCATTTCTACATATTGTTGTTTGTATGTACTTTGTTTTGATCCCATACATTGATGATGTACTTATTATTTTTATGGGAATGATTGGAGGAAGGTGTTGAGGTATAAAAGGTGTCTTTTTAACTCCTATTTATCTCACATTAATTATCAATCCACGATTTTTTATTTCAAGGGTGTACTCTTTCTGAGGCTACAATTCAATATAAGAGTAATGCTTTCCAATATGTAGTACAGTGTTATAGATATAAGAGTAAACGGATGCTTGGAAATGAAATCTAACTATAATGACATGAAATTAAATGCTCTGAAATCCAATCATTCACTCAGCAATCATCAGTCAAGGATGTAGTGGTAATAACTCTTTCCTTTGGCAACTGATGTAAATGAAATCAAATAAGAATAAGACAATCAATCTGAGAACGTAGGTAGTAATAACCAATGTCCTTTACAGTTGATGATCTTACACTCCACACCAAAGAAATTAAATGGAAACTGAACTAAATCACTAATGCTGCTAATGAAAGTAAACCAGGCAAGCTCTCAAAAGAAAAAACAAACTCTTTGCAGGTATGAAATAAACTGTAAACTAATTAACTGAAATGAACAATAGATATATTTTACTGGAATTAAACAGCAATAGAAATGAACATCAAACTCTGTCTAATGGAATTGAACAACAAATTCTATTAAACAACAATCCGAAATGAACAACAATCAGAATGAAACAGAAAATGGAATGGAACAACAACTGGAATGGAATAACAGATGCTGAACAGTGAAGCTCTGTTAAATCATAACAAGATAAATTATACAGGGATCAAGGTTCTTGTTAAATTGGAAAAGAACGACAACGCAATTCAACAATGCAACACACCAAGATTATAAAGCAATAAAACAGTAAACTATTAAACCTGAAACTGTAATGAAAATAAATGCAAACCATCACACAACTGTAATCGAAAGATAATGATACAAAAGAGCAAGTGGATCCACCAGGGCCGGGCCCTTAGCCGCTAGGGAAACACCGCTGAGCTACTCCAGAGTCAAGTGATGGAATGACAACTAGATCATATATTAATCATGCATAACATCGTTTACAACCAGTCACTCTCTACTTGAATCATGAGAGTCAATGAAATTATAGAATTACAAAATAAATTTCAATGATATCATCCTTATCAATTTCTACAGGCTCTGCCTTTTATAACAACTCGGCGGACAATACAAGAAACAAAGATAAACTTTGACCAACGATCCCTCAGGATCAAAAGATCCTGAGGGATTCACTCTATTTTCCTCTTTTAGCTAACGCTTCGTCTTCTTGTGCTGTAGCCATGCTATTCCTTGCCTTTCTTTAACTAGGTGTTTTGATTTCATCCTTCTTGTCTGGATACGGCCCTTTGCTGGAGGAACAACGGTTACTCATGCTTTCGCTTTTCCTTTCGAATGGTGGTTTCCCACTTCATTTGTTTCCTGTTTAGAATAAAAGACAATCTTTAGCCAATTTCACAATAAACATTAATCTTTGCAATTCTATCATAATCCTTCAATATATCATCTTTCTAGAATAAAAAGAGCTATGTTTAAAGGAAAAAAGATAAAGAAATACATGGTGAATTCATACCTTTTCAAATGCTCAACACACCCCCCTGTTTACCCTTTTTCATGTCCTCATGAAAACCATAGTTTACATGTAAAGTAGTTAGAGAATAGGCTGGAGAGGTTTTTTCATTAAGAGGTCTAAAACCATGATTTGCAGCTAAAGCTTCAAAGATATGCCCTATCTGTCCTTCAGGTAGTTCATATTTGGCCTTATAGTCTGCTGCAGGATACCAGTTAATAGGACTACGATATCTACAACCTAGCCAATACGGGCCTTCCCTCAAGATGAGGTTACTATAGATAACGAGGAGGTTGGCAGCTAACTCAAAATTTTTGTAATTGAATGGCTATTTGTCTTGAATATTCCAATTTGAAATCTTCCATCAGAGTTTAGCTGCTACAATGGCCTGGTCTTTGATCGATAGAAAATATTCTACCCCATCCAGGATAATTGCTTTGTGTATGGGTCCCAATGTTTGGATCACACCCTCCTTTGTCATTAATCTTTTCTGCCTAGCCCACAATTGTAATGGGTGTTTCGGTTCACCCCTAACCCAAAGATCTAACCCATTTTCTTGGCTTTGAAAAGTATTATAGGCCTTGGGCCATTTTAACAGGTTAACAACAAATGAAATGAATGCTTGAAATTGGATATCGCCCACAAAAGGGATAGGATTTGTCTCCATTTACCCAACTAATATAAAATTGTGCAAATCAAATTCACAGAGTAGATGCTGGAGACAAATCCATAGAGTTTTCAGTAACTTATAAAACACCTATAGTTTCTAATTCTATAGGTTTTCCTGCCTTAACAGTCTTAATTTTTAACTTCAAATATCTTTCTAATAATAAAAAAAGCATAAATTTTGGTAGGGCACCTACATGCTAGGACATTTGTGTATAAAGAACAGAGAGTATCCATCTGATTCCTGACCATTTTTAATCTATTCCTCACCTTTTCAACTTTCTCTTCTGCCTTTCGACATCTATCGAAAGCTTCAACCTCTGATGCACTGATGTCCTTTAATTGCTATTGTAATCGTTGGTATTTCTTTTTGGGAACAATCTCTTCTTCGAGCTTTTCTCTATCCCTCTGAGCCTGTGCGAGATCCTCTTGTAGTTTTGCTATACCAGGGTCTTTTATCAAAACTTTTTTGGGTTGAAAATCTACCTGGGTGTTCTTATTACAATGTCGAGTGCCTACAGTCTGTGTCTCTTTGTTTGCCATACTGCTGGAGGACAGTGCCTCAGTCTGAACATATTTTTCACAGACCTGTACATATTCAGTTTGGGCAACTGCGTCCATAGAAACTGACTACTGTTCCTTGTTATCCTGAATGAATGTGGGCTCAGTTTGAGTCTCCATGGCCCTTGTATTGTGGGGTTCTGTTTGGATAGCTGCATTCTTTGTTTTCAAGGTTCTTTTAGAGACTTTCCCCTGTTTTAGCACCCTAATCCTCTGTCTAAATTTTTTTACTGTTTTTTGGAGCTTTTGCCATTCCCTTCAGAGCTTCCCAAGTTCATTTGTCTTCTTCTTCTTATTGGAAGGAGCAATTGTTCCTTTTTCTGTACTTGGTTGCTCGGCTAGGGTTTTCTCTCCAGTGGCCATGCCTTCGCTCAGGCTTGCTTCTATATTTTTTGTTTGGGACACTTCCTTAGTGTTCCCATGCTCTTGGCTACATTCCTTGGGGGAAATAACCCTATTTGGTTCTGCTGTTCCTTGAGGGTTTTCTTCATTAGGCATTTCCTCGACCATATCTTTGTCGGTAACAACTTGTTCCTGCAATTGGTCTATCTCAACGTTGAGGTTAAGCGAACTGTGAGGTTGTATATATTCACTCATATCAGTCAAAATTCGGCCAATTGGTCCTCCTGCAATGGAATCTGTGGTGGGATTTCAATGGAGGTTTCGGGAGGTTCTACTTCCTCTCCTTCATATTCACTGGTGTGATTACTTTCTTCCTCTTCACCGATGTGGTGACTTCTTTCTTCTTCACTAGTATGGTGACTTCCTTCTTCACCAGTGTGATGACTTCCTTCTTCTCCACTGGTGTGGTGACTTTCTTCTTCTTCTTGATTTCCTTCTTCTTCACCAGTGTGATGAATTACTTCTTTGAGTTGCAGGGGTTGTTCATCTTCCAAACTAGGCAATTCTAAGGGTTGGCTGCTGCTACCGTGAAGACTTCCTATCATTCCCCTACTTCTCCTTATCCTAGAGGACTGTCTGTGCTTTAAAGGTTTTGTTGCTGTGCTAGTAACTCTTTTAAGTTTTGGGGCAGGTAGGGTTGTTCCTCCGTCAATTGAGAATATCAATTCTTCCCAACTAGTTTGTTGTTGGGCAAGGCTGTAACTCACTATTAATCAGATTAAACAATGGTGGCTTACCACCATTGTTATATGACGAGATTTTCTTATGCTCCGGGCAGCATCATGCAATAAGAAATTTAAATATGCAGGCAAATTTATAGCACATTTATGTTTTAATACTGCTAATAACTTAAGGTGGCATGGTCTTACCACATCCTTTCTTCCATCACATGTAATGTAGCTTTGCACTACTTTCGCCAGTTCTGTCCATGGTTCTCCCAAAGTTATAGGATGGACTTCTTTTCCTTTAACGACCAAGGTCTGCCCTTTGTCCCGAAATATGTTCATGGCTTCATGAAGTTTCACTTTTTTATGGGTCCATATGGGTCCTTCTACTGGTAGACCGGATACCTCGGTGATTATTACATCTGTTACGGCTATTTTCCTTCCTCTTACCATGGAATAGCCTTCCTGCAAGTTCTCCAAAAACTCAATGGCCACCGTTTCATGAGGTTGCTGCAGTCGTGTGAGGTAGGTAATCCATCCTACTCTCTCCAGAATTTCCAGTGCAACATTGGAAATCGCTAGCACTTGTGGCTCACTACGTATTGCTCGTCCTCCCATTCTGTCTGCACACTATTAATTCTTCACAAATACACATAAATGGTAATGGAAAAACACCTTGTGTATATCGGCACAATACCGTTAAACTCTTGCTATTTTCTAGAATTTTATGACCATAGGGATTCGACCCACATGCAGTCATATTAAAAAGGCATCCGCGCCCCCCCTGAAAGATGATAGGTCTCCCTCGACCAGAAAATAGAAGAGCAGCGTACTGCATAGTAATTGTACAACATGGAAAGGCATACATACTTATGATATGATCAAAAAATTATCGCATTACTAAAATCGATGCATATTTTGAAATCGTGAGTAGATATGGAAATGTTTATGTAATGATTCAAAAATAAGGGAAAAGGACAACTGATGTGAAAAAAGTACTTATGTGGTCATTATCCACATAAACCATTATGATCGATTTATAAATAAATTTCATGCATAAGAGGTTCCGAACAAAGGGTTTAGGAGCATACTCTCATTTCATATTAGATAAAGATATAAGAAAAGGGTTTATCATTACTATTGATTTGTGAAAAATATGACTCCAATAGCATCAGCAGAGCTCTGTTGCCCACAAGTGTCTATAACCTTGACAAAGTTGCTTTCTCACCCTTGGAACCATTATCCTTTATTTATGCCTAGGTAAGTGATGTGTGATGTCATGATGGAGGCCACTGTGCTGGCTTGGGAACCAGATGAATCACAATGCCATTCACCAGGAAGGAGTGAAAGGTGGGCAGGCCGGCTCGTGATGAGACCTCCTGTTCCAAGGACTTTTTATTTTTCTGAGTTGTCCTTTGGGTCATATCCATGGTGTGGTGGCCATAATGGGAATGCCACTTCAGTGTTCCCTTATGATCATGGTAGGTTGGCTCTTGATGAGACCCCCTATCCTCCATCTTCCATATCATAGAATTGTTAGTAATCATATAGAGATTTTTTCTTCTTTTTTTCATGTAGCACTTCCCTATTTATGTATAGAGGATGGTTCAACACTCCTTAAGAGTAGGGATGGTGGAAGAATTCTGAACATCTCAATAGAGAAAGTATGCCCTTATTCTTATTCAATAAATAAAAATCAAAGAGAGTTATGAAGATTTAGGGAAGAACCAACATGATAAATATAACTGATCATATTAATTTTAGTGAAAATAAAGACAACAAAGTGATATAGATGGTTGTGTCCTTTCCTTTTCTTATCACTACAAAACAATTTCTTAAAAATTACAATTTCTCTTGATTTGCTGATTCCAGTAACCTCTAATTTTTGTGTCCTTGCATAAATTGTATCTTTGCCTTTAGAGAAAATCACAAAAATCCTCAAAATGTTGTTCTAAAACAAGAAAAATGCACTCAAAAAGTGTTGTTCCTTAGATGGAACAACTGCTGTTCCTTAAGAGGAACAACAAAAAAAATCTGTGAAATAAAAAATCGGAAAAAAAACATGTTGTTCCTTTTGAAAGGAACAACAAAAACAAGCGGGAAAAATGTTCCTTTGGAAAGGAACAACAAAAACAGGTGGAAAAAACTGTTGTTCCTTTTGAAAGGAATAAAAAAAACACGCAGCAACAACTGATGTTCCTTTGGAAAGGAATAACAAAAACACGTAGCAAAACTACTGTTCCTTTGGAAAGGAACAACAAAAACATGTGGCAAAAACTATTGTTCCTTTGGAAAGGAACAACAAAATTGTTGTTCATTTTAAAAGGAACAGCAAAAATAAACACACAAACGTGTTTTTTCTTCATAGGAACGGATGTTGTTCCTTAAAAGAAACAACAACTGTTCCTTAAAAGGAATAGCTTGAGAAATAAAATCTGTAAAAAAAACAAGCAAAGTAAAAATAAAAGCTTATGTACAAGTTTCAAAATAAAAAAATTATTTAGTGGATGGGTGCTGAGGAGGAGTTATCTCCCTCAGTAAGAATCTTCATGGTAGAATCTTCCTGTAATTGTTGGTAAAAGGATTCCCGATTAAGCGGTTTATGGTAAAGTCGTACTCGATGACTGTTTACTTTGAAAGAATGTCCAGATCCATCGATGGTAGTCAATGTGATGGTGCCATTGTCATGCACTTTCTGTATCTCATAGGGTCCAAGCCATCGTGTCTGGAGTTTTCCTGGGAAATCCTAAGACCTAGAGTCATATAGGAGTGCCCAATCTCCTTCGTGGAATACCTTCTCTTTAATAAGGGCGTCGTGCCATTTTTCTCTCTGCTATTGAATTAATGCAGTGTGCTGGAGAGAAGAGAGCCTAATTTCATCTAACTTGTTGATTTGTTGTAATCTTCTGATCTGGGCTTCATTTAAGTCAGAACCCACCTCTTGGGCTATTCTTAATGTTTTAATTTCAAATTATATTGGAAATATGGGTTCTTTTCCAAATATTGATTGATATGGTGAATACCCAATGGTATTTCTCCATGTTGTTTGGTATGCCCACAAGGCTTCTGGCAATCTTAAAGCCTAGTCACGTCGATGTGATGCAACTGTTTTTGTTAGTATAGATTTTATCACCTTATTCGTGCTCTCTACCTGGCCATTTGCTTGTGGGTGATATGGGGTTGTGTTTTGTGCTGGATGTGGTAGTTTTTTAATGTTGTAGTGATTTTATTACCTATAAATTGTAGTCCTCCATCTGTAATTATGTCCCTAGGGAGGCCATATCGCACAAATATTTGGAAAAGGAACTGTATTACAGAGTCTTCTGTAGCTCTTGGAAGTGCTTTTGCTTCAACCCATTTAGTAGCATACTCTGTTGCAACTAATATATATGTTTTTTGATTTGATGGTGGGTTAATAGGACCAACAAAATCGAGCGCCCAACGCTCAAATGGCTTGATTACTAACTATGGGTTCAAAGGCATTTCATCGGATTGTCCAGGGCGTCCTGCCCTTTGGCAACTATCACAGGCTTGTACAAACTTTTTAGCATCTTTAAAAATTGTAGGCTAGTAATAGCATATTTGTAAAACCTTATAACCAGTCCTGCGATCTGCGAAATGTCCACCACATGGCCCGTCGTGGCATGCTTTCGAGATGTCAAATATTTCATCTTCTCGGATGCATCTTCTGATGTGCATATCTGCTTTGGTATGAAATAGGTAACCCCCAATCCAAGAGAATCGGGTACTACGCTATACTATCTGTTTTCGTTCATTGGGCGTTAGATGCTTAGGTAATTTACCTACTGCTAAATAATTTGGAACATCAGCATACCATGGGGTTCTAGCAGTAACAACAAACAAATTTTCATTTGGGAAGTGATCCTCGACTGCTGCTGCGTCAGTTGGCTTTGGCATTCGTGAGAGAAAATCAGCTACAGGATTCTCTTTTCCTGGTCGATCCTTTATTGTGATGTCAAATTCCTACAATAGAATCAACCATATGGTTAATCTACCATTTGTAACAGGTTTATTTTCTAAAATTTTTATGGCAGAGTGATCTGTATATAAAACTATAGGATACCCAGTTATATAATGTCTAAATTTATTTACAGCATGTATTACAACTAAAAATTCTTTCTCAGTCACAGTATATTTTAATTCAGCAGGAGATAGATTCTTGTTAATATAATAAATTTCATATGGTTTTTTATCTTCTTCCTACCCAAGGACTGCTCCAATAGCTGTGTTTGAGGCATCAGATGAAATTTGGAATGGAAAATCCCAATTTGGGCCCCTTAGCACTGGGGCTGTTGATAGAAGCTTTTTCAGATCCTCAAAAGCATGGTTA
This sequence comes from Pinus albicaulis, assembly GCA_034641835.2. NCBI lineage: Eukaryota > Viridiplantae > Streptophyta > Pinopsida > Pinales > Pinaceae > Pinus > Pinus albicaulis. The sequence continues at coordinate 27,918,397 of CM076575.1, forward strand.
CATTTATCTGTCCAATTAAAATCAACATTCCCTATTAGTGCGTATAGAGGTGCAGCTATTTGAGAATAATGCTCTATAAATCTTCTATAATAACCATAAAATCCGAGAAAGCTGTGTACCTCTGTTTGTGTGGTGGGAGTAGGTATTAACAAAAGTATCTGAATTTTAGCTGGATCTACCTGTATTCCAGCTGTTGAGATATAATGACCCAATATGAGTCCCTCAGTCATCATCATGTGGCACTTCTCATGGCTTAGGCAGATTCTGGTGTCAATACATGTTTGCAACACCTTTTCCAATATTTCTAATGCTGGCTCAAATTCATCTCCATAAGGTGTAAAATCATCCAGATATACTTCGAGCCCTTCATTTATTATATCTGAAAAGATGCTAAGAATGGCCCTCTGAAATGTAGCAGGGGCATTGCATAGACTGAAGGGTAAAACTCTGTAAGAAAATGTCCCCCAAGGACAGGTAAAAGTAGTCTTATCTTGGTCTTTAGGGGCGATCTGAATCTGATTGTCCCCATTGAAGCCATCTAAGAAAGAGAAGAATTTATTCCCTGCTAATGTGTCTAATACTTTGTCAATGAAAGGAAGGGGAAAGTGGTCTTTTCGGGTTGCTTTGTTTAGTTCTCTGTATTCTACACATATCCTCCACTTCCCATTCTTTTTTGGCACCACTACTAGTGGAGAGACCCACTTGCTATCAGATATTGGATAAACAAAGTTGACATCCAAAAGTTTTTGTAATTCAACTTTTACAATATCCTTAAGGTGAGGGTTTAAGCCTCATTGGGGTTTGCGAATGGTTCTAGCATATTTTTCTGTATAAATGTGGTGTTTACATAACTGGGGATCAATTCCTTTCATGTCTGGGTAATCCCATGCAAAGGCTCCCTTATATTTTTTCAGTAGTTGGACCAACTCCTCTTCTTGTTCAGCACTCAGATTTTTGTTAATGTTCAAATTTTTTCTTGGCTCAATCTCTATAGTTTTGCTATTGTAAACAGAAGTGGTAGGTATTGATTGTTCTTGGATGTCTTTCAGGGGATCTTCTTCATTATCAAATGCTACCTTGATCATGTGACATTGCAAATGAGATCTGATTTTTGGTTGGTTGATGAAACTGTTAATGATGTCATCCTTTGTTTGATCTTTAAAGTCGAGGGCATCTTCTATGGTTAGTGGTGATCTAATGTTTTCTATGAGGTATGATACAGGATGTCTCTTTGTTTTTATTATTGTTAGGCTTGGCTGGGTTGGAGGGTATAAAGCTAAGTTCTTGACATAACTCCCTCTAGTTATAGTCATACTGCCTTGCTGACAGCCAATATAGGCATCAGCAATTGCCAGCCAAGGTCTACCTAAGATCAAAGGTTGTCCATCTAGCCGGTTTTTGGGGTTGATAATCAGGAAGTCAGCAGGATATTCCCAGGAGTCTACAGATACCATTACATCATGTAGTGTGCCTTCTGGCTTGAATACTGATTGGTCAGCCAGTTCCAATAAGGTTGTTGTTGGATCTAATGATGTAATGCCAAGTTTTTGACAAGTGGTGGTTGTTAGGATATTAATTGTAGCTCCTAAATAAACTAAGGCATTTGGAAATTATTGTCCATTGATTTGCATCGTAACTATAGGATGTCCTGGGTCCGCATAATTTACAGGTTTTTCCATTCTTGATAGTAAGTTAGATAGAGTGTCGACTACTTGGACAGTTGGGTTAGTTGTTGTTATCCTCTTTGGCTTTTTTATACATAGTTCTTTGATGGTTTTTGCATAAATGGGAATGTATTGGATAGCTTGGAGGAGTGGGATTTTTATACACAAATTTTTCAGTTCTCCCAGAAGATCAAAATCAGGATGTTCTATTGGAAAAGGTATGATTAATCGTTCTAGGAATGGTGGAGAAGAGGTGGTTGCTTTTTCATGAGTTTGTTGTATAGCCACATTCTCCTTTTGGAGTGTTTGTTCTGAAGGTAACAAATTTTCAACTTGAACATTTTTGTCTCCCTCTGATTCTATTATGCGCCCAGACCTTAGTTGAAGGTTGTTGCACTCCCTTAATTTAGTTTCTAGTTCTGGTGGTTCCATTATTTGAATAGATTGAACCGGCCTATTATTAGGGTTTGGGTTAGGTTGGGCTGGGAGTTGCAGTCTCAATTTGGTCTGGGGATATTGTTGCAATGTATATGGTGTTGGCAGTGTAGGTTGAGGGAGAGGGATCATTCCAACTGGCTGATTTGTAGGTCTTTTCCATTTTGACTACCAGGTCTAACTCTGCAAGGCAGAGGAGGACCATTGTGTTGGATAAACATTATTTTTCCAAAACAGTGGACAGTAAGGAAAGTTTGGCCAATTGGTTTGATTTGTTTGATTTGGCCATGGTGAAAATGGATGTTGTGACCAATTGGGGAAAGGTGGCTGGTTTTTCCACATTCCATTATATTGTTGAGCATTATACTGAGGAGACTGAAAAGAAGAGGATGGATCAATTGGCATACCTGTTTGTCGTGGATGCCATTGTCGGTGTTGATTGAGTAGGCATACCATGTATGATTCTTCTTCCGCTTCTTTGTAAATTTCTTTCAATCCTGGGAGCAAGGGGAAACCTTCTGTCGAGTGATATTTTGTGTAGATAGCACAGAATTTGACTACATACAGTGGGCACTCTTTATGGTTGTGTTTCTTTATGCATTTAGGGCAGAATATTGCCAGATTTTGTTCTACTTCTGCTTGCTTTTGTTTAGCTTGCATGATGTCGAATTGTGTTGTCAGAGTCCCTAGAATATCAGTTTTAAAATCTTCTAGTAGATTGCCAATTTCTGCACGGGTTATACCTTCACCAGAGGTCTTACTATCCCTTGGGATCATATCACATTCTGTTGACTTTAGCCTAGTGCTGCCTCTCAAACTCCTGATACATAAATTAATAATGTCAAAAAAAATTTCTTGATATATATCACCTTTGCCCATGATGTTTAATGTTTCAACCTATTGTTCCTTCATCCCTTTAAGTAATGTAGTTTTTAACACATTATCAAGTAAGGGTAAAGATGCATAGGGTGATCTCTGGAGGTTGTATTGAAAGCGTTCTACATATTCCTTGAGTGTTTCATTAGGTTTTGTTGTCATCTGAAATATTTCGTTTTTAATTCCCTAGACCTACAATAATCCTAATATTTCTTTAGAAAAGAAACTTTCATCTAATCCCAGTCATTTATAACACCTCCACCTAACCCCATAAACCATCGTAGAGCTGCTCCTTTTAATGTGGAAGGAAATAATTTTAATTTTTGGGGATCGGTGGTATAGTCATACCCTCTGCATAATACATAAAATTCAAATATAAATGCATCTGGGTCTTCCGATGTTAAGCCATGGAATGTAGGAATATGCTGAAGAGAAATGGCCTTCATAGGTGCATTAACTGCAGTGTCCACAATGGGATATTGCAGTGTGGAAGTTTGTTGAGGTGGTTGCTGGTTGTGGGCCATTTGATCAAATATGTGCCAATATCCTTCTAGGATTTTTGGGGAATTATTCCTAGGCTGACTAGAAGGAGTAGGAATGACCTTGACAACACTCCCTTGGTATGGAATAATGAGTGTTCCTTGCTGACCTAGTATTTGAGGAGATTCAGGTCCTTTAGCTTTGTTTTGAATGATGTTGACAGCACTTCCCTTATCTGGGCTGCTCATTGTTTGGATTAATTCAAGAGGGTATTTTGGTTCTTTTGTTTCCCCTGTTTCTCCTCCTCCTTCGCGGAGTTTACTAGAGTTCCCTTCTTGTAGAGAAATTAGGCGAGAGTTCTCAATTTCTTGGGGATCTTGCTCAATTTCTTCTATTTGGCTATGGACCTCAGTGAAGGCTACACATGGTGACTCTGTGGCCTGAAGGGAACTAGTAGGTTGTATAGAAGTAACTTTTCTAGGTCCTACTAATGGTTGAGATTCGACTTTCTTAAGGATTTCATCGATGAAAGTTGTTCGCCCAAGGGTCACCGGTCCCTTAGGTTTTTCAGGTTTAGGAGGATTTTTTTTATGTTTAGATTTTCTATTCATTCAAAAAAACACAAGTATTCATTCCTACCTAAAACTTTCTCTCAATTCTGCTATGAAGCGAGCCGATGAATGAGCATTTTCCTCGCTCGGTACACAGGTTCTTACCTTCCATTTTTAATACCCAGTTCTTCCCTAGCAGAGAAAATCAAATGTACATTACTCTTTCCTAAATAGCTACACCCTCCCCGGCAACAGCGCCAAAATGTTGAGGTATAAAAGGTGTCTTTTTAACTCCTATTTATCTCACATTAATTATCAATCCAGGTACGATTTTTTATTTCAAGGGTGTACTCTGTATGAGGCTGCAAGTCAATCTAAGAGTAATGCTTTCCAATATGCAATACAATGTTACAGATACAATAGTAAACAGATGCTTGGAAATGAAATCTAACTACAATGACATGAAATTAAATGCTCTGAAATCCAATCATTCACTCAGCAATCATCAGTCAAGGATGTAGTGGTAATAACTCTTTCCTTTAGAAACTGATGTAAATGAAATCAAATAAGAACAAGACAATCAATCTGAGAACGTAGGTAGTAATAAATAATGTTCTTTATAGTTGATGATCTTACACTCCACACCAAAGCAATTAAATGGAAACTGAACTAAATCACTAATGTTTCTAATGAAAGTAAACTAGGCAAGCTCTCAAAAGCAAAACCAAACTCTTTGCAGGTATGAAATAAACTGTAAAATAATTAACTGAAATGAACAAAAGATCTATTTTACTGGAATTGAACAGCAATAGAAATTAACATCAAACTCTATCTAATGGAATTGAACATAAAATTCTATTAAACAACAATCTGAAATGAACAACAATCAGAATGGAACATAAAATGGAATGGAACAACAATTGGAATGGAACAGCAGATGCCGAACAACGAAGCTCTGTTAAAGCATAACAAGATAAATTATACATGGATCAAGGTTCTTGTTAAATTGGAAAAGAACGGCAATGTAATTCAACAATGCAACACACCAAGATTATAAAGCAATAAAACAGTAAACTATTAAACCTGAAACTGTAATGAAAATAAATGCAAACCGTCACACAACTATAATCGAAATATAATGATACAAAAGAGCAAGTAGATCCACGAGGGCCAGGCCCTTGGCCGCTAGGGAAACACCGCTGAGCTACTCCAGATTCAAGTGATGGAACGAAAACTAAATCATCTATTAATCATGCATAACAATGTTTACAACCAGTCGCTCTCTGCTTGAATCACGAGAGTCAATGAAATTATAGAATTACAAAAGAAGTTTCAATGATAATCGTCCTTCTTGATTTCTACAGGCGCTACCTTTTATAACAACTCGGTGGACAATACAAGAAAAAAAGATAAACTTTGAAAAACGATCCCTTAGGATCGAAAGATCTTGAGGGATTCGCTCTATTTTCCTCTTTTAGCTAACGCTTCGTCTTCTTGTGCTGTAGCCATGTTGTTCCTTGCCTTTCTTTAACTAGGCATTCTGATTTCATCCTTCTTGTCTAGATATGGCCCTTTGCTGGAGGAAAAACGATTACTCCTGCTTTAGCTTTGCCTTTCGAATGGTGGTTTCCCACTTCATTTGTTTCTTGTTTAGAATAAAAGAAAATCTTTAGCCAATTTCACAGTAAACATTAATCTTTGCAATTATATCATAATCCTTCAATATATCATATTTCTAGAATAAAAAGAGTTATGTTTAAAGGAAAAAAGATAAAGAAATACATGGTGAATTCGTACCTTTTCCAATGCTCAACAGGAGGATGGAAGGACTGAATGTGCCCTTTGGGGGAGAGATTATACATGTTCATTATGCTACATGTTTCATGGAGGACTTTGGGAAAACCATGATTGTTTCATTGAATCTATTGCTTCCTTATGGGATGAGTCATTTGCATTTCATGAGAACTTGGGAGGATCATGTCATGGAGGGATGGATTGGGAGACACTTGGCTTATGAGGGAAGCTTATCACATGGAGGTGTCACCAATGGAGGAGGAGAAGAGTTGCAACACTCATCTTTTAAGTTTCTTGAGGACAAGAAACATTTGGGAGGGGAGGACTGTAATATTCCCAAATAGCCATGAGCTAGTTGGAATATTAATTTTTGTTTTTGATTTATTGTTTAATGAATAAGAGGATATGGAGATCCATAAATATCCTTAAATAAGAATAAAAACAATGCCAATGTGAAAGGAGGACATCTTGGCAGCTTAATTGAGCACCCTTAGGTGTGAAAAGGGGCTGGAACACCTTGACCAAGTCAACTTTGACAAAATCAACAACGCTGTCAAGGAGGAGTGGCATTCATTATGGGACAACACAGTTTTAGATGGAAACTCTTTGCATGGAAGTAGTGTCATTAATGGATGGGGCTTAGGGTTAGAAAGCTCATCACTAATATAAGGAAGAGAATGGCAGCCATATTTCATTATGTTTTGGTATTAGATATTTATGAATATATGGTCTGTTTAAACATATAGCTTTCTTTAGTTGTTTAGCTAAGGTTGCAGTGTTGTTTAGCATAGGGTGTTCCTGATCGGGGATCCCACCTCTATCCTTCAGAGGCCTCATAGGAAGATAACTGCACTATCATTCCATAATCAGGCATCAGGCCAAAGCTTTAGTATTGTGGTACAACGTAGTTTTTGTTGAGAGATGTGTTGAGTTCCAGGTTACAGCAGTGGAGACTAGATCCAGGTGATTTCTGATCTGTTTTTTAGTGGAGGAAGGTTTCCTTTCATTGGGAGGCTGGTGAGGAAGGCCCTTGAGCTTATTTGCAGCATTTGGCATCAGGCCACTTGATCATTTTCCCCTACAGTGCAGTTTCTATCTTAGACTGTGTTATTTTTAGGGAGGAGTTGCAAGGTGGTTTCAGTACACTATTTGGGGAGGAGGTTTTCTAGTGAAGGGATTAGCCTTTCATCTAGAGGATCTATTGGAGGAGGCTACATTATTTGTTATAACATATCAGCCCCATCTTTCCAGTTTATATGTTGCGGTGAATCTTCAGCTCTAGGGATTTGATTTAGATCTTGTATATTGGTGTATTGCTGAAAACCCTTTTGGGGTTCTTAATTGGAGGTTGTATATTGCCTAGATATATATTTTTTGTATCTTTTGAGGCATATATCAGCCCATGATCTTTTGTGTATTCATTTTCTATAGCAATGCATCCATGACTGTGTTGTAGTAGTCTTCCGACATTTTGATATATAGTAGCAACACCTCTTATTGAGGGTTTTTTTCATTGGAGGCTCGTTCTATCTTGTATTATGTTTTTTGGCCCATTATTTAATATATATATGCTGCTGTTATGATGAATTGAAGGTCTCCATATTGGCCTCTTGATTTGATGTAATGTTTTACACTGCTATCTCCATGGTTTTGCACTATATTCCTTCTTTTCCCCTTTGGGAATATTACATCACATCAGATCAACAAAGGAAGGACACATTGTATACTGCACATATAGTGCTGATACCTCTTATGTTTGTACGAACCTCAGGTTTATTATTAGAGTTGGTAGCCTTGGGAGTTGCAAATTCTTGTTGCAATATTAAGGCTCATCAACATGTACCAGCCGAGTAGGAGACAACAACATCATTCGAAACCTGCCATTTGAGAGTCACGGAGAGAAAAACACACTATTTAGCACCAAAAGTGCGTTTTTGAGGTCCGAAAAGCACTTATTGGCCCTAAAACTGCGTTTTCCTTCAAAAACAGGTTAGATATTGCGTTTTCAGATTTTCCCGAGAATATTTTTTGAATTTTCGAGGGTTTGACGAGAGTACTATTCTCTGTTTTTTGACCTCTATTTCAACCCTCCTTTGGCCTGTATCTTCTTAGTTTGTCTTTTTGAGGTAGAAATAATCCCCCTTAGGGTTTCTATTATATTTCCACCTTTCTAGGAAGTGATCAGCTGAGTAATGAGTTTAGGGTTTCCCATACTTTCAACCATTGTTTCAGGGTCTGATCCATTTTATTACAACCCATTTGGATAGGTTTTTATCCTTCATAACTCCATTTCTAGTTTTATTTTTCCTTTCCCCCTAGGATACTATTGAGTATCCTTTGTTTGTTGAGCTTATTACCTATTCGTTGCAACAATTCTCACCTTTTTTTTTTTCTTCCTGTTTCTCTGCACCTTTTTCAGCAACATAGAGCCTTAGATCCCAGTCCCATATACATTAGATCTTGTAGGACCTTTTCATGTGTTTTGAGTAGCCTGTTTTCCTTATTTTTCATAACTAATTGAGAGCCTTCTTTGGGTGGGGTTTGTGCTTGATTTTTTGTTTATTTTTCTGTCATATTTCAACATTATTTACAATATAACATCATTTTATTTCAGTAACATATGGAATCATGAAACATGCTTAATTTACTCATCCACTCAACACATGTTTTCACACACATTCACATTAAGAAAATTTGAACTTGCTTAACACTTCCAAGTCAAGACTTTTAACACCACACTTAATAATATAACACACTTATATTAAGCCCACTTGGGAATCAGGGCCAAACAATCTATGTAGTTAGGTGTAGGATTAGTGGGATAGGATATCAATAACACCCATCTATCATTTACATTAAGACATAAAATTTGAGTTTATAGGGAGCTTAAAATCCTTCACCATCCCACGATCAAAGCCGGAGTGCGTCAGAAACCCAATTCATAGGTTGTTAGGCTAGGACATTGGGTGAACAGTGTTGCTTGGGGCTACCCAACCCATGGTGGGGAATTCGATGTGTTGTTTGATTTATCAAGAATCTCAAGACTCGACCACCCCCATGGGATGAAGGTAACCGTAGTGACCAATATTAGGAAAACACCTTATAGGACTGGCTATGGGAAGAAATTGGTTTTGTAACCTACATTTCTCTTTGAAAGGCCATCTAAACTAGTATATTTTGGATTGTTTGAGGAATTATATCACCTTTAGGCTAGAGTTCATTTTTATTTTGATAGGAAAATTTTTCTTATTTAGAGTAGCATCACTATATAGTTTGTTTACACTTGACACCATTGCACTAGGTATTTGCTTGCTGTTTGTTACTCTGTTTTTTCCTATCATCCTTTAGTCCTTTAGTGTTATCTTTGTCCTGACATCATTGCGCCACCAAGGCATTTTTTGCGGTGAATTTGAGGTCATCATCCTTAGTTCCCATTAGGACGTATTACTCGTCCCATTCAGGTGTGAGCTAATCCTACCATTCATCCATCGAGTCCTTTTGACTATGAGTCTACTGATTCCTTTGATTCCATGTCTTCTCTACCTCATATTGCCACCATTTTAGGCACCAATGTAGGTGTGGGAAACCAAGGTGGTACCTCGGGACCTACCTGAGGTAATACCATTAGTGGAACCTCAACCGGTACGGTCACTCCTACTCCATTTTTACCCTTTATGGGTGGTTTGAATCTCCAAGATTTTAATCATCTTATCAACGATCCCCTTCTCCATGATCCAAGTTTGCCAGTTATGCGTGCTAAACTTCCTTAAAAAATTCCTAAGTTTGAGGAAAATCCTGGAGAAGACCACACTAATCATTTCTCTCATTTCATTATCGATGACTCCATTCTTCTTCATATATTCCAACACATGGTTACTGGAGTTGTGGCTAAGTGGTATGTCAAACAACCTCATGTCTCTCATTCCACTTTTGCAACTCTCGCCAAAGCTTTCTTATCATATTTTTAGTTACCTCTTCATTACAACACAGTGAGTGAACTCTTGACTTCATTACATCAAAAATTTTCCACCCACCTTTCCGACCATGTTCAAGAATGGCACAGAAGGATGGGCACATGTAGGGATCCTTCATTTGAAGACCATGTCTATATGGATTGGTTTCTTAGATCAATGTTGGCCCCCATAGGTAACTATGTCATGTCACACTTCCCTCATATAGAGGAAGATGCACTCCAAATAGCCTAAAAGTATGACTTGATCTATGATCAATCTGGTTATCTTTATACTATTTTACTAGAACTCCCTAGGCCTGGTGGTGCCAATGCACCGGGGGCATATCATGTGGCTGGCAGTATCATTGTATCTCTTTCACACCCTTATCAACAATAATATTATCTCCCTCAGATGAGTTATGAGTCAACCCTTATCTAGGTCAAAGCACACCATACACATTTTCGCCATCACATCAGCAGATGCCAGGGCCAACTGACTCAAATTTTTTTTATACTAATGTTTCCCCTCCTCCATATGTTCCTTACGCATCGCCTCTCTAGCCACTCCGACACAAGCGCCTTAACCTCCCATTCCTCCTTAACCTCTGCCACAACAACCACCTCTTCCTCAAGGTGAGTTGTATGCTCAACAGAGCATGGCCAATCCCCCCAACACCAAGAATAAGAACAAGGGGAAAGGCAATAGGAATAAACTATCCCAAGTTAATGAGGGTAACCATGGTCCTCCACCTAATCAACCTCAGGAAAATCAACCTTATCTCGTAACCCAACAACAAGGTGAACAACACAAGCATAACAAGGGTCTTCATACAAATAATCCTGGTGCATGTTGCGATGTATATGGCCATTAAACTCATGATTTTCCCATTACCTCAAATTCGTCAAGTATGGGAAGCCCAAGTAGGTAGTTCTAGAGGACAACAGCCCATGACTCAACTGCCTCAGGTCGTTGCTTCATCTCTGCTGGTAGTGCTTACCAACCCATTTCCTCACCAAGGATACATAGTTTCCCAACCCACTCAAGGTTAGGTAGCACCTCAACCTCCATAATCTGGTCCCACTAATTTTTAGATTCTCATGATGAATTTTGAGGTCATCAGTACTAAACATGTCAATATTCAGATTCGATAACGCCAATATGACAAGCCACTCGCTAAGTTTGTGATTGAGTCCCAACCAAAAGTTTCCATAGATTTCATTCTTCCATCAAATGGTACCTTACATATCCCTCAACCTAAGGCATAAGTTATTACTAAGATCCCCAAAGGACCATTATGTCATAATGTTGCTTTAGCCAAAGGCACCCATACATACAAAATCTTATATGACTTAGCACAATATCTTGCCTCCATGTCAATGATGGAAGTTCTCCAGTCATGCCCATCCCAACAAAAATTAGCTCTATTAAATTTCTTGGGCATTGTGGATCCTTCAGATGATCGCATGATCGTGTTTGACATTGACCAGTCAGAAAATCCTTAACTTCCTTCATTCGTTGCTTTCCAAATACCAATATCAATAAGAAACACCATTGTACATGGTGTATGATTTACAAAGGAACCTCCACATGCGTGATGGCTGCTAGTGTTTGGAAAAAAGTTAACTCACCAGAACTATCCCCATGTACCATCACTCTCAATGCATGGTACATTCATCCATCTCAGCCCATTAGATTACTTCGCAGCTACCCTATCACTGTTTCCAGCAAGATGGTCTCCATCAATATTGAAGTCATCGACGCCCCATTGTATTACAACATCCTTCTAGTTCGTAGTTACACCTATTCCATGTAAGTTGTTACATTTGTAGTTTTCCATAAGATGTGATTTCCCCACAATGGAAAGATTGTTACATTTGATCAACTGACTTAATATGATCCTAAGGTAAAAAATTCTCCTCAAACCAACATTTCATCCATGACTGATGATGTGACTATCTCGTCCCTCACTAATGTCTCACCAGGATTCTATAAATATCCTGCTTTGCTTGGTGCCTATTATGGTCCAACACCTACCCCTTACAAGCCTAGCTTGTGTAGTGTTTGGATGTTGCAAGCATCATGGGCTGCTCACAAGCAGTCCGATACGCCTGTCTTACAACTAACGACTTCACAACCTGTTGTCCCCAACTCAAACCAATATACATGTATAATTCCTCAAGGACCACCTACTTCTACTGGTGTCTCTCCTAATCCATTTAAACAAGGAACAAATCCTCTAGGCCTTAACCATCTAGGAGAAGTTCTACCAGGCCATTATCCTTCAGGTCATATAAATTTCTTATCTCCACAACCAGGAATTTTTTGTGTCCCCGTCATGGCTACATTGAATTTATCCAACATTACTCTAGGGATTCTAATCTGGTACATCGACCCCCCTGCAAGCACTCCACCTGATCACCTTAAACCTTACACAAATTTGACCTCGATAAAACCAGTTGTACCTTTCCCTTCTTTTTCTTAGTTCCACAACAACCTCAGTAGGAACCTACACCTGTTGTGAAAGCATCTAGTGAGTGGGGAAAATCCAAAAAAAGGGAAATAACGAAAAAGCACCCCAAACAACTCCAGCTCCTCCAAATCCTCCAAAGCCGACACCTTCATGCGCTTCATGTGATGTTGTGGGGAATGATACAAATAATTTTCCTGAACTCCCTCATCTCAAAGAGGCGGTCGATGATACATTTCATGAATCTAACTTCATGGAGGTCCATGTTACCTTACTCGAGTTGACCGAGAAAAACAAATAGTTATGCACAAATCACCCTTGTGCTTTATATGACAACTTTGGTCACTATTCCCATAACTTTCCTCATCTCGAAGATTTTTGCGATACCTATGAGGCACGTTGTGAAATATAGGCCACTCATAATGAACCTTCATCTTCTTTGCTTACGGATTCTGGCACCATGATTGAGCTAGAACAGGAACCACACATTGTGATCCTCCTCTTGATGTTGAGATGAAATATAACATTGCTACCATTCTCTACCTATCTTCATCCGTGGGATCCTCATCTGGAGACTCTTTTGGAGTTCTCCATAATGAGTCAGTTGAAAATCCTTCGTCGGATACCTAGATATCAATATTGGTAGACATTCCATCTAATTATTTGTCCCCTCCTCTTGTCAATGCACATGTGAATCTTGTCTCTCATAACGATGCTTCAGGTAGTCCATCCACATCAAGTGGTCTCCCTTCCTCTATTCCTTCCATCTTCCATTCAAATGAAGACATCATGGAGGCCATGACCACACTTTATTATCCTTGAGATGATATGCACCATTGCACATATTTCCTTTCACAACAGACCCATGACTAATATGTTGTGGTGTCAAAAGACTTCATTCATAATGAAGAAGATTGGTTTATAAATACCATTCCTGAACCAGATGATTTTGAAGAAGGAAACATAGAAAATATATCTCCTACCATTAAGATTAACATTTCGAATAAACCAGGGATTGAATAAAATATCACCTTGGGGGAACATTGTACCTCGGAATAAATTTATGCTTACAACAAGTTATTCAAATAATTCTGTGATGTTTTAGCCTAGTCTTATCCTAAGATGCATGGACTTGATCCCACCATTGTTGAACACCATACTGACATATGGCCTAATTCCATTCGTTTCTATTAAAATTTGAGACCCATCAATCCTTCCAGATGTGAGGCCATAAAGCTGAAATCAATAAGCTCAAGCATGCTGGCTTTATTTATCCCATTCTCACTAATTTGCGAACCCATAAATTCGCCCCCCATATTAACCATGATGATCAACAATGTACTCGATATCAAGAACCTTGCTACTACCTCACCAATGATGATCTCTATTTTCCCAGTGTCAACCATGTATCTCATCATTGTCTCACCCATATGTTGTATTATTACGTCTTTCAGGTAGATCCATCATCTACACCTCATCGATTATGTTAATGGTATGAGTCGCTTCTCTAGGAATATTTCCTCGTCAACTTGGGCCATTTTCACCCCTCTGCATTCGTTAGTTAATTCCAACAATGTATGCATTGGATCTGCCACCAATAACCAAGCCAAATATGATGTTGTGATAGGTTTGTTAGCTGATGCCCTTGATCATTGCATCCTTCATCTTCATGTTCGTCTAGATTCCTTCCTACTTTTCATGCAATTGAATGGCGTTTATCATGTGCATAACCATGTCCTATCTAGAAAATACTTACGAGTGAAGCTTTTGGCACATGAATTTGAAATCATTACGTTCATTCATGTTCCTAGATCCCAAAATCACTATGTAGATTCCATTGCAAATAAAATTCTTGATTGGAATTTATCACATACAAGAAGGCAACCATAAACGTTAAATAAATGGTGATCCACAATCATCACAAAATATGCATAACCATATTATGTATCATCATATCAAAATATATAAGTGTTTGGAGTCCATTACTCTTGATACATCCGATTTTCCCATAGCATGTTACATAACTAAAAAATGGGAACCATATGTCCCTATTCCTATTCACTATCATCTGGAGGCTCTCAAGCTAATGGATCCATAACACCATCTCATAGATCTCAAATTTCCTAATCGACCATCACCATGTGCCGCGTGATACCTAACGAGTTTGAGGGAAGACTAATGGACTCATCCATATACCGATATTCTAACATATGCCATTTGTGCTCTGACACCCCGGTTAGTATCACACTGAATCTATGACGGAGGTCCTCTAGAAGAGCATCACTACCCGTTCTTTGTCATGATGTCGATCTACCCTGATTTGTAGCCCTAGGTGTTGTAGCTCGACCAACATATCTTGCCAGTTTCACCGGTGCTATATTTGCATCACACAAGTTTGGAAATTAGTATCACCTATACATACTTTCTAAAAATTTAAATGTAGTAAAAAAATATAGTAACTTTCACTTACCATTCAACCCCATGCTTGTCCGGGTGGTAGGGGAAAGTCAGGATCACCCTGATAATTCATGCCACTATATGGATAGTCATCTATGTATAGTGGCATCTGGTCACAATGTGGAAAAAAATTAGGTCGGAACACTCATCCGACTCTCCCTCGTCCACCTCATCACAGTAGCTAGCCCCAACGATGCATTCTAGGTTCCTGTGGGCCCCCATATCAAATCTGTACATGTGGACGGATGTTAGGGATCTTCTCAAAGAATAATGAGCATATAAATATCCCAAATGCATAATTATCATTAGTCCTTATCTTGCATAAGGTAAAATCTCGTTTGAATGATGATAAAATCATCTGGGCCCACCCATAATAGGTCCCTCTCAACACACTCTCCACTAACATCATCTTCCCTCCAGTGTTGTGATGCACAAAATGACTACCCAAGATCCATACCACTACTGTGATTGTAGCCCATGTCACCAAAATCTCTATGTCATTGATCTGAATGGTCATACCCTTTTCACGAAAATTTGAAACACAATGATGATAAACAAACTCACCTATATGAATCCCACGAGGCAACACTGTATGTATCTCCCCTTCCATCTCCAAGGGGGTAAATCCTAATAGAAAATATATGTCCTGGATCATTAGATCGATCCTATGGCCTTGTACCATGAACGCCTCTTGGTCTGGGTCCCAGTAGCTAACTATCCTAGATAGTAAGGGCTCACCAAATCTCATCAATGGGTTCTCCAAGAATTTAAGAACCCCATAACAAGCCAAAACCCCTCCGACTGTTGTATCCTCCTGGATCTCTGCATGAAGAGTCTCTAAGTCTCATTCACACCATGATATATTCAATTCTTCCATACATGCAACACACCATCAGGGTTTTTCAATTCAGAGTTAAAGGCATACATCACAAGACCTCAGCTTTAGCTTGGTACGACCCCCCCACACTACCTTTCCTCCTTGCCCAAATCAAAGTTTTTCCCCTGAAAATAACATTGAAAGCCCTTTGTAGCCCATTTTCAGCATTCCAAAATGTAGAAAAGGCCCTAGGAAGTGTGTTGCGACTGTGAGGAAGGGCAGGGGTATCCCACAGTGCGTCGAAGCCCTCATATAAAAATCTACACCACTGAAAATGATGAGTAAGGTTAGAACACCTACCTCCACTTTGTAGATATTGATTCCAACGATCGGTTTGTCCACTATGATCTTTGTAAGATTTCGGGCCTTCTCCTCATCTGCAAATTATCCATAGCTCAGTTAGAAAATGAATTGGATTTGGGGGGAAATTTCCCTTTTATAGGAAAAACGCTTGTTTTTCCATCACCCATTGCGACCAAACAATAAATCAGTTTGAAAAACCTTCCACGCCATTAGAAATATCTCAAGAATTTCTATAATGGGTTTTCTTTTTTTTTTGGTAATTTGACACTTCACCCGGAAGCCATTTTTTCCATGAAGTCTCACTTCACTGCCAATTCAAACCAAATCTCTTCATATGAGCCGCTTGTACTTTGATACCATTTTTCCCTGACACTTGTCATATCGTGTGTCTATTTTTGTCATGAGTAACTGTTAGCCTCTTTCTCATAAACAATTATAAATCCAAAGTTAATTAAATTAATTAAATATTGAAAATTAGGATTTTATGCCTAATTTTCTAGATTATGTTAGTTCTTCTTAATTAGGAGTTAGTTTAGCCTACCTAACTTAGCTCCTAGATTAGTGTGTGTGGTTGAGATATTTTCTCAACCAAGTTGTCCAAGATAAATGCACTATATTGCAACAAATTCCTCATATATTTAATTTTATTATTACATTATTCTAATAATGAAGAATATGTGAGGAATGCCATAAGGCTCTCAGCCTTTTATGCCAGTTCTACGTCTCTAGTTTTTTATGTGTGTTTTATTAGTTAATTTGATTTCTTACATGTGGTATCAGAGTTTTAATAGTTCTGTGGGCCTGAGTGAAACTGTGGATCTTGTTGTGTTTATGATGGTGAGATGGAGATGGCTTTAATGCGCCCAAGTCAAAGAAAAAGTCCCAAATTTCCAATTCGAATGAGAGCCATATGATCTGCCAAGTGAAGGTAGATTGCTAGATTGAAGGCAATGCCCAACTAGTGAAAGTGAAGTGCAGGGGTTATGCATTGTTGAGGATGAACTATTTGTATGCCAAGAAAAGGCATACATTTGAAGAAAAATGTGACAGAGAAAGAATGTGGTTTCGTGAATTTAAGGTATGAATTTTTTTATTTTTTTTTTTCTTTTCTTGTACACATTTAAAAGAGTTTATGATTGTGTTTAAAGAGTTTATGATTGTGTTTTTGGTATCGCATGAAATGATATCCACAGGTTGAAGAAATGCACCGAGTAAATGCTACATGAATTTGTAGCATGAGATGTGAATTGGCTATGGAAGTACACAGAAATGAAGATGCCTTGAAGATAGGATTCATGGAGAAAACATTCATTTGGAATTGCTGTAGCATAGCGGATTTGTTAAAGATGGAATCGAGATCCATCACACAAATAGCGTAAAGCAGCAGTGAGACCGACCTCAACGCCTCGCTTTTCTATAAAGAAACTGATCTTTTGGAGCCCCTCGGGTTCAATCTGTTGGTTAGAGTGAATTGGAAATATTCAATTGCATGTCGATGATTCTGGATGACATAAAAATATTCAGCTCCTCCTCACGAGGATTTGACTTTTTGGGCGTCTCCTGTGTCTCCAATATGACTATCCGACACAAGGTGTAGCTAACTCCAGGGTCGAATACCACGTTCTGTATTACATATTCATTGGTATCAGATAAAACATTGTTAAAAGGTCACCGAATCCACTGCAAAATTGGTTGTGTTTTCATGGATCTGGCCTCCAGTCGCCATGCTGATCAATTTGAGATGTTTTTCAAAGCTTGCCATTGAAAATTTTGTTGAGTTTGGGGATATATTCAAACCCTACCCTTGTGGCATATTTTCAAAGACGGTGTACTATTATTGCGTCTTCTCCATGGCAAAAACCATTAAGAACCGAGAATTTTAAAGAAATCCACCATTTGATCATATTTCAAAGTTGTATCACTTGTGTTTGTGAGAGAAACCCCATACAATCTCGCCTGAACGACATAGTTTTGAGGTTCCTGAAGAAATTTATGACTCTATTAGGTTTTGAAAGCTTCTGTGTTGACTTTCCCATCTAGAAACCTTAAAAATCTTGAACTTACGTGGCTCTTTTTGAGATTTCCGAGGAAATTTTATTCTCTCCGTATTTCCTAAAAGGATTTGTGGAATTTCACAAGAATTTCTTACATGTGGTATCCATTTTTTCCATGGACGGATACTTTAACATTTATTCGTGGACGAATTAGTGAAGTGAAGCAGATCTGTGCAGATCCGAGCAAGTGTGAAGTAGATCCGAGCAAATCTGAGAAAGTGTGATTTTTTTTTTTGTGAAGTATGATATTGTGGGTGAAAAAACTCGTTCCTTCCATTTTTGTGCTGTTTTTTTAGTGTGACATGATAAGGTGAATGTAGTATCAACTTTGAAAAATTTACATGTTCTATCTCAGCATGCGCAGAGGTGTGAAATCTTGCACATACAGGCACTGCAATCAACAGACTTAGATACCTAGCAAGAAAATATTTGTCCAGCATGAAGATAAGGGAGTCGAATCCCTTCATTTTTTTGATTGGTTAAGTTCTCATAATTTTGGGGCCAATTCTTGGTTAATGACACCAGTCACTCCTTTTCAGGTTCGAGCAAATACTTTATTGGATTTTCTTTCTGCGCGCTGAATATCCTGAAATGTTTTCTTCGCCTCTGGATCACTCTTATTAATATCTAGATGATGTTTTGCAAGCGCATAGTAAGCCCCCTTGATTTCTGATGCACTAGCACTCTTATTTACTCCAAGAATTCCACAGTAGTCCTTAGCAGCCAACGATGGCGTTTGTGTATTGGGATTGAGATGAATCCAGATCTGTCTGAATGATGCAGTCAATGCATCACCGTCAAATGACATCACGCTCCTTCAAATTCCAACGTCATGCAATGTAGGCATTATTTGAAGTCGTCGAATCTGTGGGGAGATGAAAGTCCAAGCGTGGTGTTTGGCGTGAGGATGAAGCTCATTTTGGAGGAAACGAGAGATGATACGTTCCAAGGTTTGAATGTATATGGTAAAATAAATAAACGAGAAGACAAAAATTCTTAAAAATTGTGCTTAAAAATAAAAAAAAATAAGAAGGTATATTCATTAACATTTAAAAGTGAACGTAAAATTCACTTTAAAAAAATAATAATAAAAAATAAAAAGGTAGGTTCATTCACATTTTAAAGTGAACTTAAACTTCATTAAATTATTTTAATGGGAGTTTTAATTGAAATTAAAAAAGATTAATTTAGTGGAGGGATATGGTGGATTATTAAGTTTTTTATATATATTTGTAATGGAGAAAAGAGTGTATTTTTTTTTAAATGAGTGATTTTTTTTTGGGAGACATATGTGATTTTTGTAATCTACCTTGGAGTGATAAGTTGAAGTAATTCCGTGGAGTGATATATGACTGATTTTTTTGTAAGTTTGGAGTGATTAGTTTTTCAAAGGAAAGCTCAATGTTGTAGGAGGTTGAGTCAGTTTTTGAAGAAAATTTTCTTCCGAGAAGTTTTGGAGCTTTGATTCCACAAAGACGTTGTGAAGCTAAAATATTATGTACTCCAAATTTTAAGAAAGCATATATATATATATATATACTTTTGTGGTGATTTTGTCCTAGATCCACTTGAAATTGAGTAAGGGTATCTTAGGTACACCATATATAGTGAATGCGTGTGCATAATTTGTGTCCAATTTTTTGACACTCTCTTTGTAATATGGTACACACCCAATTAAAACAATCACATGCACTTGTGAAACACATCATCAAGTTGATAAAGAGGTCTTCTACAACCATATTCCACATCTTGTAATCAAAATAATCAAGTTAAGGAAGCCATATTCCACATCAAGCATTCCAAGACAAGCAGACATCAACAACACTTTTTGTATCACTTGTAGATATACATTTTTGTAACTGAGTTGAATTATTAGGGTGCATTCCTGGTTGAAACTAACACCCTAAATTGAATTGGTAAGGTGATTACAATAAGTCAAGTAAGTCTTCAACTGAGTCATCAAGAATGAACTTGTCATTTGTCTCTTGGGTGCATTTTGGACAGTGTTCAACACCCTTCTTTTTCCAATAAGCACAATCAAGTCAGTACAAAGTTCACAACATCAAGCGAGGCAACATGAAATTCATTGAAGAAAAAATCAAAGCAAGCGAGCGAGTTCAACTCTACCGCAAGTAAATGTAATATTCAAACAACAACCAAGAAAGTTGAAATCTACATCAAGCGAGCTTGAGTTCCAGTGAGCGTGAAACAAGAAAAACAAGTTCACCAAGCAAGAGATCAAGCAAATTTCAAAGCAAGTGGGTGTGTCATTCAAATCAAGTGAGCGAATTCAAACCAACAAGTTAAAATCAAGTGATAAAGTTCAAGACAAGTGATCCTGAATTCAAGCGAGCGAGTTCACATGGTGAAACACATCGAACTATTATAAGTTCTTCACAATTTGATCCTATCAAGTGCTGAAGACATGGTGCAAATCAACAAAGAAACTCTTGTTGATATTTCAAGGAATCTACAACGGACACATGAAACGATCGAGTTCCTTAAACTGGAGTCGCAACTACAAAGAAATGAGTTGCAAGAGCAGAGTGATGCTTTCGAGTCTTTGAACCATACAGATAAAGATGATAATCCATTCATCCCAACAGCTTCAAGTGTCGAAGTTTTTCAAGTTCAAATTTCTTCCAAGATGATCATCAAGCCTCATGTTTTTAATCATGTTTTTATGGCCCCCCCGAGCCTATCATGTGTGGAAATATCATCAAGTCACCCTTGTTAATATCATCCGAGATGAGTCATGCATTTACAAAGTCTATTTAGAGTCCCATTATGTCCTACTACAGTGTTCCTTCTACATTTTCATCATATTCATCCCGTGTTGCTATTATTGAGCTCCAACTATATTGTCCATCATCGAAAAGCTTCAGTATGAGTACTTGACCATCCCCTCTAGATTCAAGTCTATCACTGCTAGGTTAACCATGCATTTTATGCTTTGATAAGGGAAGTCATCAGTCCGTATCTCATAAATACCTCCATTATTATCCCGGGTGTCAGTCGATCAGTCACTCTACTATGATCCCTCGTGCCGTACTTGAGGATTCCTTATTGCCTCAGCTCTAGCAGGCCCTCTTTTGTTAATTTCAACACATTCATTCCAAAAGAATGGTCTAGAGGACGGTGTACCTTGGTTCCAACTTTCATCATTTTTCGGTACCTCAGATCAAGAAAATGGAATCATAATTTCCCTTTGACTTAGTTGTTTCTCACGTGATCGACCCTAGCTCATTATCACATGATTGAGAATCATACGCTTGATGGTATGGTGATCCAGTAAATTGTGCCAGTGATTCCTAGGTGTGTGTGAAATGTTTCAAACCTCACGAGGGGGCGACCCTTCATGTATCCCCCACATGCCTAGATGACATCAAATTATGCTCCAACCTTAGATGTAGTTCTACAGATTTGATGGGTTCGGTTTCAAATATTTCCAGCGCCCAAAACATGCATGTCTCATTCACATGATCCATTCAGATATTTAGAGCCATTTCCTATTCAAAAGGGCTTCTCTCATTGTGGTCCCCCCTCCCCATGTTAGTTACAGGGGCATTATGTCTCATGTATTCAAATGTTATTGTATTTAGTCCCGACCTATGTTTTTACAGGTGCATTATGTATATGGGATTCATTGTGTTATGTCTTGGCCCATTGATGCCAATGGCTCATGTATTATGTACTTTGTAGCTCAGTCCCACATTGCTGGTCTCACTCTTATTATTTTTACTCAGTTATCTCTACGTGTATGGGTATGCCTCCCCCGCCTCATTTAAGGTCACGTACATAAAAAAAAGGAGACTTATATTAGTTTTAGTAGGTCTCACCCCCTCCATTTTTATCCTTCCTCGCATTGCTTCAGTCATCTCTCTCTCTCTGACACCCCTTTAGTGTCTTGTGGAAGTGTAACTTACAACGTATTTCAGTAATACAATTTTCTCCTAATGCTTGTATGTTGGGGGGAAATCTGTTATCCCCAAAAATGATAACCTAACCATTCCTAACTAGGTGGATCAAAATACACCATCCGAGTTTAGTTTTACCATAGTAAAATCACTTTCACTATAAAAAATAATTTAATAAAGCACCTTTATTAAGTTATTTTCGATTAAAACCCATGATAATAATTAAATAAACCATTATTTATTTAATTTTATCTAGAAATAGTTATTAAATAAATATTCCTTGTCACATTTGACTAAATCACCTAAGAATAATTAAATAAATCATTATTTGTTTATTATTCCTTATTTCTATATTTGAAAAAATTATTATTTAAGTATTTAATAGTTATTTCATTTTCACACTTTATTATTATTCACGAAATAAGTAATAAATCATTTGTTTACTAATTATTTCTAAATAAAGGTATTTAACCATTTTAAATATCTTTTCCCTCTCCAAAAATATAATAAAGTATTCCAAACAGTTAGATCTAGATTTTGGTCAATAATATTTTATTATTCTCCATTTTCGAGATCAACCCAATACTTTTCTATAAATAAGAGGGTTTTTCATACATTTCTCACCATGATCATTATCATCATCACCATTATCATCACATACCATTTGAGCTCCCGTTTTTTGAGTTTTACATTGTCTAGGTTTCACATAATCAAGAGAGAGGGAGATCTAAATTTTGAAGCAACAAGGACATCAAAGGACCCATCCCATTAAGGGGGACTTACGCCTTTTTTAAATCTCCTTCGCCAGGTGTATTAATATAACTACTTTCTCATATATTTTCCAAGATTTGGTTTTACATCGGTTTTTATATCTGCTGTTTATGCTTTTATATTTGCATACATCCATTTTTTTTGCAGGTTTTGTCACATATTTGTTATAGATTTGAAATATGAGCAACCAAAATTGTTGTTAGGGTCATTAGTCACTCATGACTTAAATGAGGTATTTTTGGTACACCTTCCAAAAGATTTCATACTAACATGATGAATGGTGAAGTCAAATATTAGTGCGAAACATGGAGATATCTAAGGTGAATTCAAATTCATGCAACTTGCAAGAATGTTGTTTAGGTGGCACAAGGAACAATATTATGGAAACCAATGCACCCTTAAAATGTGTATATGAATCTTTCATAATTCATGTACATGCATAGTTGAAATCTATTAAGATGTACCTTTTAATCCTTTCGACATGGGAATAGAGGAGAAACAGGTGACAATAAATAGACTAAGAGATCTAGGACAAAAAGAAACATTCTAATTTCATCCATAGCTATAGATTCAATGATTCAAAAAGGTTGAACATAACCTTGAATACTTGGAGACATTATCATAAACAATGGATTTTAGTACCCTATAGAATTTATTAATAATTCCAGGGATTCCAACACCTCTCAGACACACATATCAATTCAAGGACAACTAGAAAAGAAGGACGTGGCATGAAACATTCAGATACTAGACAAATGCTCTCATTTAGGCATAAAAACACTTACAGAATTATGATTAATGAAGCTAATTCTACTGCAATTTCAAATTCCTCTCAACACAACAAGTCAAAGTAAGCTCAAAATTGTAGAACCACTCACAATAAAACCTTATCCCATGAGTGAAAATTTTAATAAGGAGAATTATGAGTATCTCATCACATTATATTTTGACAAAGCAATATGGAATTTAGCATTGAGTTTAAGATTTTTAGTAGAATGAATCTTTTTCAATATGGATTTAATTTTTGAGTTGTTAGTATCACTGTGTTGGGAAGACAAACTTATTTTGAAACTACATATGATACATTTTAAATGTTGTTCCAGAATCAAGAATTGCAATTAAATTGGTGGGAAATATCTTGCCACTTGGTGTCATTTGGAAAGGGAGTTGTCCAATGCACTTGCTTCATTATAGAATTTAGAAGTTTTCAATTCATTTTAAAGTATTAATAACCATAAGGTTTCTTACATTGGTGATTTGATAGAGGTTTTGAATATTTTGAAGATGCATACAAATTAGAAGACTAGCTCTTGAAGAAAGTATTACTAAATGAGCAGAGCATGTGGTTTCGAAATATATTGGGTTTGAAGGTTTCTTATTTCCTTAATGATTTTAGTGAATTACTTCTTATACACTATAAGGGAAAAAACGAGTATTTGTGCAAAAATAAAGGCCAAAAGATCATATTCTATTCACATTAGGGGAATTTTGAGGTATAAAATGGGTCTCATAAGGAAATTATAAAATAATAGTGGAGATAATAAAATAAGATTAGATTGCATCATTGAATTTAAGAGGGAAAAAATAAAACAACTACTTTTTCAACTCATATTTTCAACTTATCTCCCTATGGGTTTACTCAAATTTCGAGCGGGAACACTCATTGGATGGAAAATTTGATTCATCATCCAAGGGGTACCCATGTTGCATACTTTCGATGGATCCTACTACACGTAAAATGAGAAATAAATGAAAAGTGTGATTGCAATAACGTTTTTTCATGTATTTCTCATTTTTCGTGTAGCAAGGTCCATCAAAAGTATCCAACATGGGTAATCCTTGGATGAGGAATTAAATTTTGCATGCAATGAGTACTCCCACTCAAAATTTGAGTAAAAACTTGGAGAGATAAGTTGAAAATACAAGTTGAAAAATTAGTTTTATTATTTTATTATTTTTTAATATTTTTACCCAAAAAATAGTGGATCATCCCCCATGGTTGACATAATCATCTTGAATCCTATTGGTTCTTATAAAGTTTATTTTGGTTGTACATTTTTCTTAGTAGGCCAATTTTAGACCTCAAAATTCCTCTAATGCTACTTTTGGGACCATTGTACTACATCTAATAGGAAACCTATCTTGCTTTAATAATAAATTTTACAACTCACTCCTCAATATGTTTGCAACACCGAGAGTGTTGGTTCCCTGACAGTTATTACCTAATAAAGGAAATTTGTGTGGATGGGTTGGGATGTTATGACAAATTTTTTTTTTCGAAAGTCCCAATGAAGAAATGTTACACAACATTTTGTCACCGTCCCTGCAATCCCTCGTCTCGTACATTGGAGGACTATTTCTGTGACCTGTGAACAGTAAAATGTCCTGAAAACACCTTGATGGCATCCTTCTGCATAAGGAAAAGAACTCTCTTGAAGAACATTTCCTCTGAAAACCCTAAAAACCCATGTTTTGACATTGGCATGGGTAGCTAGTTCATCCCACGCGCCAATGGGGAAAATGCACACTAGTGGGCGTGCTAGCTGGCACTCTGTCCCTGTGTTATGTCGACGCCAAGCCTATTAAGGAATGTTTTTTAACAATAGAAGGAAGAAGTTTGATTCTTACAACTTCAGAACGGATCATCAAAATGAGGTTGGATTTTTTGCTTCCGGATCTCCCTGTTTAGGAAGTGGTTTTCCACCTCTCATGGAACCTTCCTAAGAGATAGGACTCTCCCCCATGATTATAGGGAGCCTAACCTCTCCTTCTCCCTCTATAAAATCCTGCCCTCTCCATTTTCTAGCTAGCTAAAGTTTTGGGAAGGAAATTATAGGTGAGTGACAATCAAGAGCAGAGCTAAGGAGAGCCCTGTGAGAGAGAGAGTTCTGTCGAATCCCTGACGAGCTTTGTGAGACACGTCCTGCTGGAACCCTGTCGAAGGAAGATCACGACATCAGAGCACCAGTTGTAATCATTCTCTTGTATCTGAATATACATGACTCTTCTATTGGTTCCATGATTGTTTTTATCCATTATATAATGCAATTTCATTCATCCTCTCTAACTGATCGATAGTTATAAAAGTGTGAAATATTACATTGCATGTTGTCTCTCTTATCTGCATGTGTACAGGTATTTGGATGCAACAAGCTCACGGATCTTGACCTATCTAGCTAGGAACGGAAGCACCACTTCTTCTTCGACAACAGCAGCGAAGGAATCACGGTAAGCGATCTATCGCGGTTCTATATTTTTTAAATAGGAACCAATAGTCTTGCGTGTTTCGATTGTTGCTAGACCCACTCTAGGGCTAGTGGGATCGCCTCTATACGTAGAGGGGATTTACCTCCACAACAATTTGGCGACCATACTAGGGATCAGTGGGAGTTGGTCCTTCCTCCATTGGGTTGTTTTTTTGGCTTTTGATTGATTAGTTTGCTTTTCTAGTTCACCTTCCTTGGTTTTAAAACCTTGTTCAGCCCCCAAGAGACCAGATCTAGCCTATGTTAGTTCATTTTCATCATTTTTATAGGGTAAACATGATTGGCATGGTTACCCCCCTGATAGTTGCGCCAACTAGCGCTTGTTGCTAGTTAGGCCCCTGTGCCAACCCCTGTTTACTGCAGATTACAACCGAACATGCGCGCCAATCCTGCTTGGTTTTAGGGTTTGCCTGTTCTTGGACTCTCTGAGCTTGAGTTTTGGTCCTGGTTCATTTTTTCTGATTGTTTGAGTGCTTTGAAGTCATTTTTTACTGTTTTTATCCCTTTTCCTCCGGTTTTTTTCCCTTTTTTGTCAGTTTTGCATTTTAGCCCTAGGGCTTCTAGGTGCTTCAGTGTGCTGAGCCTCCCGTGGGAGTTTTGGGCCTTTTCTTTCCCGATCAACTTCGTTTTTGCTTCTCTACATTCATCTTGCTGAATCCCATTGGATCATTGTGTTAATTGAGTGATTTTCCTCTCTTTCGTTCAGTTTCTCTTTGTGTTTCTTCAAGCCTAGAACACATGGTTTGTTTGAGTCTCTTTCAAGATTCTTCTTTTCTTTAAGGGATTTCGTCATCAGTTTGAGTCTTGATTGTGCTTGTTTGAGTTGAGTAAACTTGTTTTGTTTCAGCTCTCTCTTTATCGTTCTCAAATTGATGTCTTCATTAGTTTTTCATTTATTTAGTGCATTTGCTCTAATATATTGAAAAATACAAAAATTAAAATCTTTTGCATTTCGATTGGCATAGTGAAAATTGAAATTTTTTTCGCATTACTAGCATTGTATAATTCTAGAGAAAATTTTTCTAGTTCCATTAGCTCGCATTGAAAACAATAGTGGATGTTTTTGTGTGTTCATTTTGCTGTCATTTGAAAGCTCTCAACTCTCTCGTAGATAGATCTTCAGTGAACAAAATGATATTTTGTGGCATGTATTTTGCATCTAGAGGTTTTGTGTGATCCAAAATTTGATAGGGCCTTGAAATCGAAACGTAAATTGAAGATCAACTTTAAAATTTATTGAATTAACCTAAGGCAGCATTGAAACTTAACAGAACATCTAATAGTCTAAGGTAGAGACGTGTTCCGGCTTCTTTAAGCCTAGCAGCTGTCACTCGCCATCTGGCTATAGATAGCACTAGTACGGACTTGTGCTCCCCGTACCGTCGAGTATATAAAGGGAGACCCGATTAGGTTGCAAATCCTTTATCCATAGGAAGCTGAGTCTGCTGCCTTTTACCCGTGATACACCAGACACAACATTCAGAGAGATTACCTGCAAGTACGTTAAGTCCTTGGTTGATTTATCTTTCATTTTTACCAAGGTGTATATGGAAGTTCACGAATATCTAGTACACCCATTTACCTAGATTACCAGAGCAGTCATTTTGATCTTTACTGACTCCCTAAACTTGAAAATATCATCAAGCGCTTGTCCTTTCACACTTGTTTCCAAAATGAAAGTGATAGAGTCATCTTTTACTCATTTCTAGACTCTTAAAACATGAAACAATAAAATTTCCAGTTTCAATGTGGTAAAATTAATCACCTACGATCACACGCCCATTTAGAGATTGATTTTTCAGCCTGTTTTGTTTGCCTTGGTTTTTGCTCGTGCGTCTTTGTTTTTTATCTCTTCCTCTTTTTGCCATAGTCACAGTGGTGGAACCATCAGTTTCGTCTACTGTTAGTCCTTATACGGATGATTCATCAGAGGTCTCTCAGTCCTCTGCTGAGCATCAGCAGCCCGTTGTATCCAAGTTTCCCGACGGGGGACCGGTTATATCTGAACTTCCCTTTGGAGGACCAGTTGAGTTCAATTGGCCCTTGTCCAACGCTTGGTTTGGATTTGGATTTGGGGAACACTTCCCTCCTCTTACATCGGGTTCACCATTTTTTAGCTGCTGTCATACTTCCTAGTTCCTGTCGTCTTTTAGAAGATCTTACAGCAGGGTCAGATATGGACTCATCCAGTCCTACTCCTAGTGAGGGAATTCCTACTTCTGGTGAAGACTACCAGCTTTTTCCTAAAGACATCCTTGAACCATCTATTTTTTCTTCACCTGGTCCATTTCTCCCAGCTGGATATAGGTCTTTAAGTCAGGTCATGGCTGCTATTGCCTCTATGGGAATATCGACTCCGTCCACAGAACCGACCATTCCCTCATTAGGGATGTTTCCATCAACACCCCTCACGACATCTCATTTTGTCACATTGGTACCTGTTATACCTACTGTCTGCGTGGCTGCATCTACACCTGTTGTCACCACTCAGTCAACTAGGATCTCGTAAGTTCCTGAAGATGTTTATATAGCTTCTGCCATTCCCGAGAACATTTCTCCCGAGGAGTAGCAGATGTCTTTACAGCCGTCGATCTCCGAGGTTGGTCAGTCCTCTCAGGATCTTAACCATCCTTAATTTTCTCATTATGGAGTGGATGGTGCCCCAATATACACATTTCCATATCAATATGATGAGCAGGACAACCCCATTCGTTTGCCTGCTCCTGAGGCTTATCAATATATTAACGGTTTTATATCTACCCTTCCTGTGCAACCTTCTAACCAAAAAGGGAAACCCTTTCAGGGACAACCTTTGTTTTAGCAAGGATATGCTTCTGGCTGAAAAGGACAACCCTTCCATGGACAACCTTCGGCCCAGCTAGGGTATGCATACGACTCGCAAGGAAAACCCTTACTGGGACAACCTTCGGTCCAGCAGGGATTATTGTACGGCCCGCAAGGGCAGTCTTACAATCCATAAGGTCAACCTTTGCAGCCTCACCTTGTGGTCCAACCAGGGCAACCTCAAGGATCGGCAAGGAAACTGGGGTATCAACCTGGACCTCCATATGGTCCTGGGGGGCAAACCCATCCTTCTCAACCTTTAGTGCAACCTCAGTAGCCTCATTTTCCAATTGGTAAAAATGTTGCACAGCCAGGGCCATCTTATGGTCCTGTCACAGGTCAACCTGGTTATCAGGCACAACCTGGCCCACTCCCGCCATTAGGCCAACCTACTCAGCTGGGTCAACTTGGTGCCCCCCATCAGCCAGGTGAAACAATTCAACCAGGGTGGCCTACACAACCTGTTAACCCTACTCAACCACCGATCTATTATATGCCACAACCGAATCCACCTGTGCGCTCGAATTATCCAACTCAGTAGGGCCCCACTTACCTGCAACCCATTCGACCCCAAGGCGGCTATTACCCTCAAGGTCAGTCTCGACTGGTTTACAACCCACCCCAAGGTTCTGGTTATTACCCTCAACAGCCAGGCTATACTTGTACTCCGCAGCAAAATTCGTACACTGCTCAATCGGGGCCCACGTATAATCAGAATCAGTACCCTGGTTATCAACCCTCGTATCTTGGTTTTTAGCTGCCATATCAACCTCATTATCCCGCTTATACCCCCTATGGTTAGAATCCTCTAGGAAAGAACCAATGGGGGCAGAGTTATGCTCAACCAGGATGGAGTACAGGTACAGGTCCTTATTGGGGACCTGGCATGCCTTTTAACCCTCAATTACCTTTTCTCACCACGTTGGAGTTACCGGACGTGTCCAAATTGACCAATGATCCGATTCTTCATAATCCATATTGGCCTCCAGTTCTGATGAAGGTGCTTGGTGATTGTCCTAAGTTTGAGGGAAAATCTGGAGAAGACCCCCAAGCACACGTCATGACGTACCATTTATGGTGTTCTTAGAATTCTTGGGTGGATGACTCGATTCGTCTGCGTCTTTTCCAACGCACTCTCATCGGCACTGCTATTAAATGGTATATAGAAATTTTCCGTGGTATTTTTCAAGATTTTAATACTCTAGCTATGGCATTCCTGACACATTTCCAGTTACCGATTCGTTACGAAGCCGAGACGCATCTCCTGACATCTCTGAAATAGGACAAAGCTACTCATATTGCAGATCACATTCACGAATGGAGACGTCGTCATCGCCTGATCAAGTTTGACATTCCTGATCAGCTTCTAACTCATTGGTTCACTACCTCTTTTGTCAATAATATTTCACAATACATTGCTATGGGGGCATGTGTAACCGAGGAACAAGCCATTGTTCATGCCCAGTACCTTGATTTAGTTTAGTCTCAGTCTGACACGTTATACGACATCTTGACTGATGCCCCGCAACCAGGGACCTCTAAAGCACCAGATACTCCATTAGTAGATGGTGTTATTGGTTCCGTCTCTTAGACTTCTCGCAAGTCTTCCAATGGGAAGCAGAAATCGAATTCTTCCAACAATTTTGCTCCTATGGCTACTTCAGATTCTGGTAAAACCACAAAGGTCAACGCCGTCCAGGCTAATCCTGCGGACAAGAATTCCAAGGGGAAAAAGAAGGGCAAAGGCAAAGCCAAATCCGATGCCCCAAAACCAGAATCATCCAAACCACGTGCTGATGATGGTTCATAGCGAAAACCGAAGTACCCTTGCCTGATTTGTGATGAAGACCACTACACCAAATATTTTCCTAGACGATCCGAGGTTAGTTAACTTCTTAAAGGCTCAAAGGGAACTCGGAAGTTCTTAAGGAACCTTTTCCATATCAGCAGACCCAGATGGTCGAGCAGCCTTCGCCATCTGCACCGTTTGGGTCTCAGGTTTTCATGATGAATGGTGCTACACCTGTTTCTATTACCACTCGGTCAAAGGATTATGATGGATCACGCCAGGCAACTGGGAAGGAAGTCGTTGATGGCCCTCCTCCCCCGCATGCCTCTGGTCCTCTTGAGATTGAAAGGCCCAGTGCTGAACTCGTTGTACGACCACCTTCCAAAGGTGTTCTCCAAAAATCTTCCTATAATCCAAACGCCTGTGCTACTCAGCATTACAGCATTGTTGAGGATTTGGCACAGGCGCCTTCCATGATGTTCGCGCTGGAAGTAATTCAGAGTTTTCCATCTCAACGAAAATCTTTGTTATCTGCGATCGACAGAATTGATCCTGCCGATTCTAGCCTTCTCACCTTCGATCTAGATAATTTCGTCCCTCGACTTCCGCACCAAATTGCGCTTGTTATACAAGTCGAAATTAACGAACTCAATATTCACAGAGCCATTGTGGACGAAGGTGCCTCTACCTGCGTTATGTCATCTGCTTGCTGGAAGGCCATTGGCTCTCCAAACTTCACTTCATCTCCCAATTCCCTTGAGGCATTCGATGGAAGGGAATCAAAACCCTTGGGTGTTCTCGCAAGTCTACCAATTACATTGCAAGGAAAGATAGTCAACGTTGAAGTGGAAGTTGTTGATGCCAAACTCAACTACAATCTTCTACTCGGTCGCAGTTGGACCCACGCCATGTTGTGCATTTCGTCCACCCTCTTTTGACTTTTGAAGTTTCCAAATGAGGGCAAGATTATTACTGTTGATCAATTGTCTTTCTTTACCTCCTCTTCCGAGAACAACGTGCGATACGTGGATCAAATTCCTAATCCCCCCGACAGTATAGGACCTGGTATTTTCAAGGACCCTGTTCTCATGGGTATTTTCCCCATTCCACCACCGAACATCGTTCAAGTCAATATGATCTCTAGGTCGGATGACCCATGGATCATCCCTTCTCCTGACCAGGTTGCCTCTTTTGGAGAATCAATGCCTCTGACCCCGGTTGAAATAAATTATTGTGAGATCATTGACGCATCAGATCCTCCCCCTACTGATAATGCTCCTTTGAGCATGGCTCTTGAGGTTTATTCTCAATCCCCTTGGCTCGGCGATGCAGATTCACCCGATCCTTTGAGAGAATTTTTTTCCATCTGACGAAGCTATCGTGGAGACTATGTCTCTCGAAGATCTGCCGTGGAGTGATGGGCATCATCGTTCCTCATTTATGCCTAGCCTGGGGGCAATGTATAATTGTCTCAAGCATTTTGCATTTGGTTCTCCCCCTCCTAAACCTGCTCCTTTGAGCTTGTCGGAGCCTATTTCCTTTTCTTGTGTCAAGCTCCCTAAACAATGAAACAAGCTGGTTCGAGGATAGTTCTTTAAGTGTGTCAACCTCGTTAAAACAATGAAACATGTTCTTGTTTAATTCGAGTCTTTGATTAGATCTCGTAAAATCCCAGTCGAGTATTTCACTTGAACCCATAATTTGAACCTTCACTCCATTTTTCATATGGACTGAAGCTTGTGGGGCATGTACACCTTGAATTGAGTCACCATGCTGGGGGCATGCCCGATTTTCCTTGTCATTTTCAATCATACTTTACTTATGTTTCGAGCTTGTGTAAAAATGAAACCCATCTTCAACAATAGTTTACATTTGTGTTTTAAGCTTGCATAAAACATAAAACTAATTTTTAAGCATAGTTTGCGTTTGTGCTTTTAAGCTTGTGTAAAAATAAAATATATTGGTTTGATGCATTTTGTGAACTTTTAAATTTTCCATTGGGTCGTTATTTATGCAAATTATTTAGCTGATACGTTAGATAACATTGTATTAGACATTTGCATAACATATAAAAACATCATCACGTATGTAAAGCAATATCCATGTAGAAAATAGATGTATATATATATATATGTTGAGTGTTTGCAACGTGTGCATCATACAAAACCCAAAAATATACATGTTTGTTTCAGTTACATTCGGAGACAACATTTCTCTCAAAAAATATGCAAATAAAAAGCCTAGGTGACTAATCGGCATGGTGCTCATGGTAGCATGCCACTGCCCGCACCAACCACCTCAGTAAGTGGTGGAGATGACTCGACACTCCTATGGTGTGCCTCTGATAAGCTAAGGGAACATCAACTAAACGAGCATAATCCAGAACTCCGCAGCAATCCTCTCTAGGTTCTGCACAAGCTCGTCCCCCTCGCCTCCCTCACCTTGAGGGTCATAAGTGAGAGGGGTCCTCCTCGCTACTGGTGACATTCCAGCGGGCCTCTCTGGGCCAACGTCTGCATACATATAGGATCAGATGTTAGAACATGCATGTATACCAAAAAATCATAAAACTCATAAAATTGAAAAGAGTCTTACCAAGCTCCTCGTCCTAGTCCTCTCCTTCCAGGAGCGGAAGGTCTGGGTCTCTAGTGAAATCTGTGCCCACATAGGGCTAGTCCTCCACGACGATCAATTGTCATCGAAGCCAGCTAAAGACCTCTGGCCACCATGAAATATGTTGGGCACCCCCTGCCCTGGGCATCAATGCCGCCCATCGAGCCATCCATGGCTCTCTCAATGGTGGATCTGGGACTATGGCCCCCTAGCACTGGAAAATAGGTAGTCGTTCTAGGAAGAACGACACCAAAATTGACCCATATCCAAATTGTTTCAGTTTCGTCTTCTTGCATTTGGTCAGTTGTTGTTTAATGTTCATAGTCACGGCTGTGGCCCAGCCAAATACTATTGGGTTCATTCACTTTGATGCAAGAAGGAGCTGTGTCTTTGTAGCCTCGTGCGGTGCCTGTGACCCTGCAACCCATGTAATGGTATGTAGCACTACTCTTAGTGCTAGATCGGGGACAGTCTGAATGTCTACCTTCCCACTCCTTGTCCCTTTGCATGCCCCTCGGCACACCTTGTCCATGACCATTGTCATGTTTTCACCTGAAAGCCTGGTGCCAGTCAAGATAGGGACTGGACCCCTGCGTGACAGTCCAGTGATGAAGTACACGTCTAACACTTCGAGCTCAAGTACTTGATCTCAAAGTTTTAACTTCTCCTCATCCTCATCCCAAATGCTAATCATATATTGCAGTAGTTCGGGCTGAGCCCAGAGACATGGCGTTAGAAAGAATTTTTTCAGCCTGCAATTCCAGAGAGCATTCATACACTGCTCATTTCCCATTGCCAATTCATCTTCCTCGCTGTGCTCTCTCTCTTTCCATTCAATGACCATCTTTTTGCTGGGTACCTGCATCAAATCAAACATAGGAGCATTATAAACCTCCTCAAGTATTGAAAATTGTATTTCATTGGTTCATTTTTGAGATTTTTTAGCTGAAATTTGCGTTGCGCCATTGGTGCAGCTATCTGGCTAATAGTGGCACCAACTGGCACGGCCTCTGTGTAAAATAGAGCGGATTGGCACGGGTCCATGCCTAGTACCCACGCCAACTGCAGAGCCCTAAATTTTGAAATTCCCTCCCTAAAAGACCTCAAACCATGATTAAATATAATGAAATGCAACATAAAAGATGGAAAAAGAGGTCGAATCTTACCTGAACCAGACGGAAGACGATTTGGTCCACTGGATTGGTCGCACTCGTCGCCTGTAGATCGAAGCGAAAACGGGTCACTGTTGCTCTGAAAAGAGGTAAAAAATGAAAAGTAAATATTTTTTACCACTGTTGGTCTTTTATAGCTTTTCAAAGTCCTAAATGGGTTTTTAAACATGTTTTTCGATATATTTTCACATTATTTTCGTCTAATATGTTTTACACGCGTCTTTTTGTGCAGCAACAAGTTTTCCACATGGTTTTGACGAAGAGATGAGTTGTATTTTATACTTTTTCGGACTCGGTAAAAACATGAAAAAGTCACTATTGGAGTCACCTTTCAGCTCTTTTCTGACTCTCTAAAACTAAAAATATTGTCGAGTCGCTTGTCGTTTTGAAATTATTAAATTGGTTGCGAAATGACATCTACCCAGTATATTTTTACCCTTTTTCGGGCTGGGATGGATTATTTACGAAAAAGGAATACCCTAGCCTTTCACGACTAGGAGGTTCCCTCAGACATAGTTTTATACCTTTTCGGATCTGTGGGACTATCTACAAAAAGGGGCTGCTGGATTTTTCTATTCCGCCGTCTTTTCAAACTCTCTAAACATGAAAAGACACTGAGTTCTTCCTTTGTCAGACTCGTTAAAAATTGATGACATCATACTCTGTTGACGTTACTCGAGTTCCTCCTTCCTAGGGCTCGTAAAATGTACTAGGTTGGATTTTTCTGAAGGACAAACTTACATCGCAAGCATATGCTATCCCCTTCAAGCTTGTTTTCAAAAATAATTGGGTTACTCACCAGAAATGGTGGGGGAAAATGAAACCAGTATTATAGTCGTGTCGGCAGTATGTCGCTCTTGAACATGGCACTTGTCTGCATTCGTGTCGGGTTGGGACCATCTCATCCCGTTCTCTGCTTGACTTCATGGGTTTGGGTAATCTCTTTTGACCGCTCATCTGCTCTTTGCCATGTCACCATGAAATCAGATCCCTTGATGTAAAATACTGCCAAATCCAATGGCATGCCACTGATATGTTCAAGAGAAGTTGGCCTCTACAGTTTTCAGCCTCCCTCTGATTCTCTGTTGGTCTTGATTCACAAAAATTATATCCCTCTGTCTCATGTCGATGATGTGGGAAACATTATGGCCCACCTTCGATCAAGGTCACTTCCTGTCGACTTCAGCTCATTATCCGGGAAGCTGATCTAGAGACTCCCTTTAGGTGCCTTGGGGCCTGCATGCCTCAATGGTAGGTTCTTCACATTCGATGCAAGGTTTTCATTATTGACCTTCGATTGGATGATTATGTGGATGTTCGACGTCAGCTCACTGTTTGAATTCCATGGATTGTACCTCTTGTACCTTGAGAGCCATCGTTAATATTGGTGGTTTCTCTCACATCTGTTAACGGCTTTCATTATTGGCTGGTAATTAGACGATGTTCTTGCATGTTTGACTTCAGCTCACATATTCGCATGCTTGAACTTGTACTATGTTCGGGTCGAGATGGAGTGCAAGACCCTGGATTTTGTCTGATAAACATCCAGGCTGCAGGTTCTTTGTGGATTGTTATGATTTATTACATGACTCATTCGATTGGATGGCTGCAACCATACTTGAGTCTACCTGTTGATCCTTATTTACTGGATGGCTACGTCCATACCTTGGATCCTAGTTTTTATACACTCTATTATGGATGGCTGCGCCCATACCACATATCATGTATCATTGATATCAGTTGTATTTGAATTTGTCGGTCTTCCGACGACAGTGTTTTCAGTTGAGTGCGTTCTCATAAAGAATTTCACCCCTCCCTCTCTCTCAAACCTCATGCTTTAGGGGGCATCTTTTACACAAAATTTTTTCACCGTCCCTGTAATCCCTCGTCCCATACATTGGAGGACTATTTCTGTGACCTGTGAACAGTAAATGTCCTAAAAACACCTTGATGCCATCCTTCTACATAAGGACAATAATTATACTGAAGAACATTTCCTCTGAAAAACCCTAAAAACCCATGTTTTGGCATTGGCGCGGGTAGCTAGTCCATCCCTCGCGCCAATGGGGAAAATGCACACTAGTGGAAGCGACAGCTGGCGCTCTGTCCCTGTGTTATGCCCACACAAAGCCTATTAAGGAATTTTTTTTAAAAATATAAGGCGGAAGTTTGATTCTAACAACTTTAGAACAGATCATCAAAATGGGTTTGGGTTGTTTGCTTCCAGATCTCCCTATTTAGGAAGTGGTTTTCCACCTCTCATGGAACCTTCCCAAGAGATAGGACTCTCCCCCATGATTATAGGGAGCCTAACCTCTCCTTCTCCCTCTATAAAAGCCTGCCCTCTCCATTTTATAGCTAGATGAACTTTTGGGAAGGAAATTATAGTTGAATAAAAATCAAGAGCAGAGCTAAGGAGAACCCTATGAGAGAGAGAGAGTTCTGTCGAATCCCTGACGAGCTTTGTGAGACATGTCCCACTGGAACCCTGTCAAAGGAAGATCACGATGTCAGAGCACCAGTTGTAATCGTTATCTCGTATCTGAATATACATGACTCTGCTATTGGTTCCATGATTGTGTTTGTCCATAATATAATGAAATTTCATTCATTTCTCTCTGACTGATCGATAGTTATAAAAGTGTGAAATATTACATTGCATGTTGTCTCTCTTCTCTGCATGTGTATAGGTATATGGATGCAGCAAGCTCATGAATCGTGACTTGTCCAGCTAGGAACGGAAGCGCCACTTCTTCTTCGACAATAGCAGCAAAGGAATCACGATAAGCGATCTATCATGGTTCTATCTTTTGTAACTAGGAACCAATAGTCTTGCGTGTTTTGATTGTTGCTAGACCCACTCTAGGGCTAGTGGGATCGCCTCTGTCCGCAGAGGGGATTTACCTCCACAACAATAAATCCAGTACTTTGTATGATATTAAATAGGAATGCATTGCACAAAAACTTTCATAAGGAAAAATCTATTTTGAATCGTTTAA